>OX419603.1:6043361-6275212 GCA_948473455.1 Teleiodes luculella
GATTTCGTAGGCGATCTAATTCTTTAAGGGGCTCCCCTATGCTAAGTGGCGCCGCCGTCTGTTAAAAAATAATCACTCGCGAAGTATACATTTTTTATAAAATCCGGTAGGTCATTTTCAAGTTGGCGTGCTATAGTATATATAGCGGCCATAAACTGTATTTATTATAGTCCGCTGTAGTTACAGATAGAAATTTTGCTAAAAACGGCCACTTTTGGCAAATTTTCTATCTGTAACTTCATCGAACTCAAACTAACAGAGTTGATGGCTTCTATATATCCTAAAACACCAAATCTTTAAAATGACCTACCGGATTTTTGAAAAACTGTTTACTCATAGAGTAATTATTTTTTAACGGATGGCGGCGCCACTTAGCATGGGGGAGCCCCTTAAGGGACTTTTGATCATGCGCGGTAAGTGGTGCTAGGAGAGTTTAAGCACAATAGAATTCCGACTCCATAGGTACTAGAGCCACCTAGAGCGCCTGAGTAGTGTGGTTTAACTAAGCGACATGACATGCGAAATACAAGAGCAAGAAGAACAAGAGATGGCAAACACTCATTTCTTCATTATACATAACAGTTACCTAGGATTTATCTATTATACTAATATTATAAAGAGGAAAGGTTTGATTGTGTGTTTGTTTGCATCGAATAGGCTCCGAAACTACTGAACCGATTTCAAAAATTATTTCACTTTTGGGAAGCTACATTCACCCTGAGTAACATAGGTTATATTTTATTTTCAAAAAAATTAGGGATCCGTACTAAAACTTCAATAATGTAACCCAAGGTGTAAAAAAAACACGTAAAAAATTCCTAATAATTGAAAATGCTTCGAAAGTACTGAACCGATTTTAGTAAAACTTGGCACAAAGTTAGAATAGACCTTAGGAAAGAACATAGGCTACAATTTATCGCGGGAAATGTTCTCATTCCCACGGGAAAAAAATGTTAGAGCGGGCGGAGTTGGCACAAAGATAGAATAGACCTTGCGGAAGAACATAGGCTAACTTTTACCGCGGGAAAACTCCTCATTCCCACGGGAAAAACTATTAACGCAGGCGGAGCCGCGGCGGAAAGCTAGTACAAAATAAAAGCCGCACCGCGTGCTATTTAGTTATTTATTACGATGATCCACAGACATCGAGGTTTTCGATTGTGTTGCGTCACAAATTACTAGGAGCATATAAACTACAAGTGGTAGTCGCAGACGACATCGTCGCGCGAGAGTGCCAGCCCCGTGCCGTGATTTCAGCATGCGCCATCGAGTACTAGGCGAACATGAACTAGTAGGTGGTGGGATGTTGGAATTGGGAAGGCGGTGTAAGCCACGCCCCTCTATGCTTGCGCCAACCAGTTGCACGTCTATTATGACGTCATCAGAATCAGTAATCCATAAGAATTTAATAATAATATCATTAGTACTAACTACTAGTACTACTGCAGATACTGAGTGTGATAGGTATTAATTAATACATAGAAAAAAAGCGGCCAAGTGCGACTCGGACTTGCCCATGAAGGGTTCCGTATCAGCAAGTAACTAATATAAAATTTCTTGTAATTCGTTGTAACTTGGATCGATGTTTTAGTAATCATCATTTCAGCCGAAAGACGTCCACTGCTGGACTGCTGCCTCCCCCAAAGATCTCCACGACGATCGGTCCTGCGCTCATAGGTATAATACCTAACTGCTCTTGAAATTTAAAAATAATCCGGTATTATTTAACGTTCTTTGTTTCCCTAACTTTTTATGACACACTGGCACAATGGTAAAAGTAGTGCTATAAAAAAATACGGATTTTGGAATCAGTGTATTTAATTGAAGTAGTTATGTATTTCAAAAATTAATAGGGAGATGGACGGACATTTAAAAATAAAAAGAACCGAATTATTATTTTATCGTTTTTCATAATTTTTTTGATAGAATAAAATAAATAAAGCTATAAACTATAAATGTATAAACCAAATCTAATTCCTTGAAACTCGAAAAAAACTGCGACATAATTAATTAAATAAATGGGACCCATATTCTGGCGATTTTGAAAAAACTAATTATCTTCTTTTTAACCGACTTCATTTAGTAATATTATGATCGCGCAATCATCACAACAACATAATGAATGACTGTATGCATTTATTTTGTTACATGCATTTTATGACTTCCTTGTACACCAGTCGAGAAAAACACGATAGAAATTCGAGAAACTTTTCGATGCCGACAACACCAATCGACTAAGTCCATGTTTAGTACCAGGATCGCAACAAAATAAAAAGTAGTCTACTAAAAGTATAGTCGGCAATCGGCAGGCAGTAGGTATGATAAATATTTTTTCATAGAAAATTGGTTGTGTCAGTCGGACTGAGACGGATAGACATACGAGAAATTAATAGTTTAAAAAACTCTAGAGATGCTTACTTGAAGAGTTTCACTATCTAACTTTGGGATCCTTCATCAGACCCTGGTTAAGTGGGGTCACCTCACCTCGCCAATATAAAGGTCTTATTTAGACAAATCAAATGAGCCCAAATTCGGTGGGTTTACTAGCAGACGTTGAAGAGTTCCACTATCCACCTTCCGGCTCCAGCATCAGATTAGCTTTTTTGTGTCAAATTATATTTGTTTTCGGATAATCAGGTAATAAGACTGCACGTTGTCGTTTTCCACGAGTGCCTCACCGGGGTTCGAACCCGGGACTTGTAGCTGTGCCTGTAGTAAGGCGAGCATTTGATCACTCTCGGCAGGCAACAAGTGTCAAATAACCGAAATTACTGGTAAGGTAACGCGACATTCTTTTTCGGAAACTGAATTTGTTGCTCCCTTTTTCGTTGCAAAAAGATCCGCTTAATCCATAAGGATGAGCTGGCAGCGGTTAATTAAAAAATCCAGGCACCTACCCACAAACGTGACTAATTTGTTTGAAGTCTCTACGAGAGATCGCGTTTGACCTTCTAAGTAGCTACATACAGGGTTTTATTTTCTAGATTTATCTAATAGTTCTGTGGTAAGTTCGTGCCAAGTTACGTGTTTTTCCACGCGCATGTTTTGTCATTTTGTGTAGGTAGGCAGTCAGTCATAAAAAAAATACTGGACGCAAGGAATAAACAAGGAAAAAAGAAGAATAAAAAAGTACACTTTTTTTGGACCCACGTTTTTTTTTTAATTGACCTATGCTTGAGTCGAAAAAGTACGACGGATCATCATGCCTCACCGGACTTGCTGGGGAGCGGAAGACTCTAACCCAAAAAAAGTCATATACCAACGCACACGTCTAGGGGCGGCTCAAAGGAGCCTCGGCGGACCACGGCCTAGAGGTAGCGCGTTGATATTGAAAAACATCGTGAAGGAGACGACGACGCCTGAGAGGCTCCGTCTCTGATTTTCAATTTTGATTTTGGTTCTGGCCGCGCCCCCGCCGGCGGGTACGGGCACTGTTACCTGAAGGGTAATCGGAGCCACGTCGTCGTCGTCGGGGCCATTCTTATACTGCTTATAATACTTTTTAGGGTTCCGTAGCCAAATGGCAAAAAACGGTACCCTTATAGATTCGTTATGTCTGTCTGTCCGTCCGTCCGTCCGTATGTCACAGCCACTTTATTCCGAAACTATAATACTGTTGAAACTTAGTAAGTGGATGTATTCTGTGAACCGCATTAAGATTTTCTTACAAAAATAGAAAAAAAGCAATAAATTTAGGGGTCCCCATAAATAGAACTGAAACTAAAAAAAAAAAATTCATCAAACCCATACGTGTGGGGTATCTATGGATAGGTCTTCAAAAATGATATTTAGGTTCCTAATAACATTTTTTTCTAAACTGAATAGTTTGCACGAGAGACGCTTTCAAAGTGGAAAAATGTGTGTCCCCCCTCTAACTTCTAAAATAAGAGAATCATAAAACTAAAAAAAATATATGATGTGCATTACCATGAAAACTTCCAACGAAAATTGGTTTGAACGAGATCTAGTAAGTAGTTTTTTTTAATACGTCATAAATCGTAAACCGCAATTTACCTTTTACTATTATTAAAACATCGATCAAAGTCACATCACAACGAACTACAAAAACGTTTATATTATGTTACTGGCTGCTACGGAACCCTTCATGGGCGATTCCGACTCGCACTTGGCCGCTTTTTTTTTATTACTATGTAATTGAGTTTGTATAACCTAATTCCGTTCTTCTATGAAAACTCGAACTCTGTCTGCTTGCATGCGTTTATTGGCCAAATGCGTTTCTGGCATTTTGCTGCGAATTGGCTCGCTCACTCCTTTAGTTAGATTACAATAATAAAGCACAATAAAGTCCAATCCAGCCAGCACCAGCAGTCTATCGGAATCGGCGGCGGCGGCGGCGGCGGCGCGGCGGTTGTTATCAAGGTTTTCGCTGAGACGTTCTCCGCAATAGCGACTATAGCAGCCATCGACGAGACGTATCTGCGACCGGAGTGACTTCCATTTTGTTACTACGACTAGGAACACAGAAATTGTAGGCAGTGAAATGGTCCATGCAGCATCCGAGATCATGGTGACATTTAGCCGCCTGAAGTAACTGCTCCTCCTATACTAGGGCTACAGAAATGTGAGAGAGTTATTTGGTTGCGTGGAGTGGTTGTGCTTGTGCCGCCTTCACTGGTGGGCCATTTTAAACCCGTACAATTTGTTCTATCTGACCAGGATGACATGAATTCAAGGTGATGTGTTGTGTGTGTATGTATTTCACATTATAATAATTATCTACGTATATCACAGAAAAATCTGTTCTGAGGAACTAAGTATATAACAGAAAAATCTATTCTGAGGAACTGTTACCTACTTATTTTATTTTATCAATTTTAATGACTACGCAATGCAAAAAAAATACATACAAAAAAAAAACTTACATGTTTAGTACCTTATGTTTAAGAGATTAGATACTCGTATTTACTGTGATATAGGGTAGGCTCGACGAGCTCGTTAACTGTACGAACGTAACTGATTAATTTCAATAATTTAATTTAGGTATAACAATTAATTTTATCAACTTGCGATGTTTCAAAGGAAAAACTACTATTTCTTTGATATGCTGTGTCGTTATGTGTGAAATAATACTTACTTACATATTTTTTTCCTAAATTTTAATATTATTATGACATAAATTACGATATATTTCCCTACAAAGCAAGCGACCGCACCCGTAGCTCTCTTATATTTCTGTGACGAAATTCTGTACATAGAAAAAAGAAACTAAAAACCGAGTCAGGGGGATGTAATATAGAAGTCATGTATATCATTATCCAGATTTTTTTTTAATTCTTTATTTGTCTGTTTGTACGGGCTAATCTCCGAAACTACTGAACCGATTTTAATAAAATTTTGTATGGTATTAATATAATGTAGCTAATATGGTGTGTTTCAAACTTCTGAAAGCAGGTAGGTTATTTCCTTGTCGATGTTATTTGGTTCTTTTCCCTAGAACAATTTCTTCTATTATATCGCCTAGTTTTAAAGTTTAGATCAACCTGTATATTCGGTGGTGTTTGTGACACGCTTGTCATTCATTAATTACCTACTTTACTATTAATTATGTATTCTTGATATAACAATACATACCTTACCCGTTTTTTAGAAAACAATTGACTGAAACATAAATCCATCGCAGCATTCGCAGCAGCACATTTTATTCTGTTTCACTTTCTGTTATGTACATACTTTTTGATGTATGTAAAATTGAATTCGATTTATACCAAGCTTATGTGAGCCTAGTATACAGCAGCAGATACTGCCGGTATGTGACGAAAGTTTGCTTGCGCACGCGCAATCCATCCAACGCAACGCAATAATGACACTTTATCTACGAACCACCGATACAGTCCATTGTGTTTGTTTCATGTACACCTGGTAGCTGGCAGCAAACCGTCAGAAAACGACCGAGTTCTTGGAGGCTGAACGAGGCTGAGCCACTATTTGGTATTCTGTGGCTGAGTTGAAATGAACCGTTTTGACTTATGCACGCCTGGTACTCGTCAGCGAAATGGCAGCATGTGATGGGGGTAAATTGATCCGCTTGGTCAGTCAGTCAGTAAGTATAGTGTGGTAGTATAGGAATGGATGGCATACCACCGACACGCCGCGGGCGCCACGTCTTTTGCGGGAAAAAGAAAACAGAAAAATGTATTGGCTTAAATTGTATAAAATAATAATTTATAATTTTGTAAAAATATTTTGAAAAGATGAAACGCCTGTGGAGTTTCTTCCATTCCGGCGAGTTCTTCTCGTCGAAACGCCGAATAAAATATTTTTTGACTTGACTTGAGCTTTTGGTTCTTCTTTAGCTTTTATTCTAGGTGCAGAAATCGCGTATTTAACGCCTCTATTTACCATTTGTTGTAACTTATAAAAAGCTCAAAATTTAAAATTAAATTGAATTAGGTGTTTATCTAAGTACTTATTTTTTACTAGCTGTCTGCCCACGGCTACGCCCGCGTTGTTTTTCGACCGTAGTAATTTTTAACAATCCCACAAGATAAGTAAAGAACCACCCTACGAAAATTCATTAAAATCGGTCCAATAGTTTCGGAGATTAGCCCGTACAAACAGACAGAGTAACAAAAAAAATGTCTGGATAATAATATGTTCTATTTTACTTCTCACATCGTCCTGACTGACTCGGATTTCATCTTTTTAGGGTTCCGTAGCCAAATGGCAAAAAACGGAACCCTTATAGATTCGTCATGTCTGTCTGTCTGTCCGTCCGTATGTCACAGCCACTTTATTCCGAAACTATAATACCTATATTGTTGAAACTTGGTAAGTAGATGTATTCTGTGAACCGCATTAAGATTTTCTTACAAAAATAGAAAAAAATACAATAAAAGAGGGTCCCCATACATCGAACTGAAACTAAAAAAAAAAAATTTCATCAAGCCCATACGTGTGGGGTATCTATGGATAGGTCTTCAAAAATGATATTTAGGTTCCTAATAACATTTTTTTCTAAACTGAATAGTTTGCGCGAGAGACGCTTCCAAAGTGGAAAAATGTGTGTCCCCCCCCCTCTAACTTCTAAAATAAGAGAATGATAAAACTAAATAAAATATATGATGTGCATCACCATTAAATCTTCCAACGAAAATTGGTTTGAACGAGATCTAGTGAGTAGTTTTTTTTTAATACGTCATAAATCGTAAATCGCAATTTACCTTTCACTATTATTAAAACATCGATCAAAGTCAGTACAAAAACTTTTATATTATGTTACTGGCTGCTACGGAACCCTTCATGGGCGATTCCGACTCGCACTTGGCCGCTTTTTTTTCTATGTACCTACAGACATTGACATTTGACCTCATATTATAAGAAAGATTTGTATTTTTGTGTGTGTGTGTGTGTGTGTGTGTGTGTGTGTGTGTGTGTATACAGTATGTTTGTAACTTTGTAACGAATAAACTCAAAAACTGGGCCGATTTAAAAAAATCTTTCACTATTAGAAAGCTTATTTAAAAAAAAAATAGGGATCCTTACTAAAACTTCTTTTTTTTTTTTTTTTTTTTTTTGAATTGACCTATGCTTGTGTCGAAAAGGTACGACAAATCAAGCTTCACCGGACTTGAACTAAAACTTCAATAATGTAAACCCAAGGTGTAAAAAAAATATCTAAAATATTCCTAATAATTGAATGGGCTCCGAAACTACTGAACCGATTTTGGTAAAACTTGGCACAAAGATAGAATAGACCTTGGGAAAGAACATAGGCTACGATTTACTTACCGCGGGAAAATTTTTCATTCCTGTGGGAAAGAAAGCGGTCAAAGTTGGCACAAAAATAGAATAGACCTTGCGGAAGAATATAGGCTAACTTTACCACGGGAAAACATCTCATTCCCACGGAAAAAACTATTAACGCGGGCGGAGCCGCGGCGGGAAGCTAGTATTATATAGAATAATCGTATTGTATGAGGTGCAGTACTTTACTGGCCTGAATATTATTATAATAATTATTAATTAAAAATAGATACGGTACAACGAGTGAAAAAAGAAAAATCCGCAAGATAATAAAATTTAAAAATGTTGAAGTTATTTAGGTTGTAGTCAAAAAGTAAATACATAGAACGACATCTATTATCTAGTAGACGAACAAACATTTTAGCGACATCTTGTGTTTAGCAGCAGAACTAGTAATTTTGCCTATTTGAGTTGTGCAGACTGATGACGAGTGATAAGGGACTACTATTTGGTATTCTGTGACAATCAACAGTGACGTGTTGGCTGGCGTTATCCCAGGCGTCGTCGCTAGTAAAGTAGATTTAATTTCTCATATTTTCTCGGACTTTCTTCTTACTTTCTCGACTTAAGCAGTTGTTCAAAAGTTATAAGGACGAGTTACTATTTACGCTAGCCCAGCATCACCATTTCTTATATCTCTGGAACTATTAGACCATTGTACAGCACCTTTTACAGCACCTAGATTGGTGGGTGAGACCTAGAGCGGACTGTCAAAGGAGATTCGTTTAAAAAAAATGCGTACCGCCAACTGATTTTTGATATGTGTTCTAGGGACCTTAACTAACAAAAACAAAATTTGCTTAGTTTAAATTTTATTTTATAAAAACCTTGCATGGTCTATAGATAATAAATTGATTACTGCAGATAAATTAATATCCTACTTACATCTAAGGCAAAATAATCCTTGTTCTCAATCAGTTAGGCTCAGAATAGAAACTCGAGAAGACCTCAAACGTGACATAAACAAACATCTCGAGCATTACATAGTAAGCCTTATGGTATAAAAATGTCTCGATTTTTCACTAATATAATTCAGCTCACGAAAAAAATACAAACAAATGAACTACCTATCTTTCAAACCAAATAAAACTAAACAAAATTACAATTACAGAGCAAAGCTGAAAGAGCTTAGTCCGGAAATAAAAACATACTTCTAAGATCACAGTAGAACAGTGATTGTAAAATAAAAAAACAGATTTCCTTATTACACAGAATATGTAATGCCATACCTCTTTTTAAAACAGAATTTTGTACGATCTACATAGAATAAAAATAATTTAAAAAAGTATTAGCAGGGGTCCATGTTTATTGCATGGTCAAAGTAGCAAATAAGTTAATATGAATGATTTAATTTCCGTCAAATTGATTACGTATTGCTTGCTTTGTGTCAAAAAAATATTGAGCCACCGCTTCTGAAGTGGCTCTAAGTCGTTACACATAATAACTTTGATCCGTAGTAGATAGATAGTAGCTGGGACCAACGTCTTTACGTGACTTCCGAAGCACGGAATCATCTTTCTTTTCTGAGCTTTCTTGAGCTGGATGTTTATTGTAGGGAATCAGAGAGCTTAGCTATGTTTTCGTTGACAGCTCATATATGTCCCCACCGAGGGGCTATGGTTTGTTTCATATTAATCCGGACAAAAGGACTCCTGCATACAATGTGCACATTTTTTCAAACGATATGATAAAAATATAGGAATTATCACAGAAAAACCCGATTTGGCAGACCGTAGTAGAAGGCGGGGTGACCGTGTGACCTTGCCGGACATTTTGGCGTTACATTATTTAAATAAATTTCAAGAAAGGAAAGAGGTCAATGAACTTTGGCCGGATTTATATGAAACAGACGTATAGAGATCCAGTAACGTGGAAGGAGGCGAAAAAGGCAGGGAAATGTCCCTGCAGTGGGACACAATAGGCTAGAAGAAAAAAATGTGGCGCCCTATAACATGATTCTGGTCAGGCTTTACTTGCAAATCGTAAATTAAAATGCTTTGCGAAACGAGGCTCAAATAGAACAAAAATAAAATACTCCTGGATAAAAAGGAAAAAAAAAGTTCAAACTTAATTTTTCCTCACTGTTCTTCCTCGAGTTTGTTAAAAATACCAGTACTGTCCATATTTTAGTTAAATCCATCTTAAGACTGACAATCAAGGGAAGATATTACTACGATTGTTACACAAAACATCGAGCGTCGAATAAAATGAATTCGTAAACATATTAGTATGTGGCGGCCAATAATTTACGATCTTATCAAATTATGCACCTATTTGTCATACTAAATATAATTGAACCACAAAGATACTGAGGCTAGAGTTTAGCTGTCAACCCAGTGCAGTGACATGACCATGTATTTTCTTCACACTTGAACCCCATTTCAATGAAATAACAAATGTGTGCACAATTTTTAAATAAAACCATAAGCTATAATAGATTATTTCACAATTTTTGCTACATCTGAATATCTGCCCTTAAATTGTAAATATGTATAAAAAAACTATTGATAATTTAATATTGATTCCATGGAACGTTATCAATAGCATGTTTCTTTAGCTTATGCTTTTTTAAATATTTAGAGTCAATAAATGACTCCCCACACAAAGTACACGAGTAGGGACGTTCCCCAGTGTGAGTTCTTAAGTGAACCACTAGATTTCCTTTTAAAGCAAAGAACTTCATACACACGGAACAGCCAAATTTCTTCTCTCGAGTATGAGTGAGTTGATGAGTGCGTAAATGTGTCTTAGTTTTAAAACGCAATGAACAAAGGGCACAGGGAAAGGGACGTTCATTTGTGTGAACTCTTTCATGCATTATAAGCATAGCTTGACTCGAACACCCTTTACCGCAAACCTTGCATTCAAACCTCTTCGTACACTTATTTTTTAAATTTTTGTGAGTCAAAATGTGCGCCTGCATATGCTTTTTCGATATTAACACTTCACCACATTCAGAACATAACAGCTCCGATGCATCTAACATGTGTGTTGCTTCAACATGCTGCTCTAAAGCAGATTCTAATGAGAACATTTTCTTGCATAAGGAGCAGGCATAACCAAGGACCTTTCCATTGTTTGTAGTGATCTCCTGCTTAACAGTCTTCATTAGCTCCTCTTTTACTTTCTTCATTTTTGACTTTGAGCAGTCATTAGACTCCTTGTGGTCAGCCAAATTAGTTTTACTGTCAAAAGTCTTGTCACATTGATTGCAGGCAAATGGGTTTAAGTGTGTCAGTCTATGCGTTTGCATTGTGATTTTTTGGTGGAAGCGTTTTAAGCACAGGTCACATTCAAACTCTCTAACACCGGTGTGAATCATTTGGTGACGTTTCAGGTTGTTAGGATTGGCAAATGTTTTCCAGCAGATTTTGCATTCTGGTTTTGAATTGCTATTATGATTGTACTTGATGTGTTGTGTCAATGTACTCCTTCTTATGAGTTGATTGCAAAAGGGGCAGGATATAAGAGTGCCACTGCCACTGTGTAGAAGCATGTGTCCTGTCAGTATCTCAGCTGTCTCGAAGCCCTTACCACATAAATTGCATAGATGATCTCCAGCTGGGTTATGCTTGTACTGGTGTTTCTCATATTCTCCTAAGTCCTCAAACTGTTCCCCACAGTCACATAAGAATGTTCCATCTTCTTGCTGAAGGACAGTTGCAATTTGATCTCCATCAGCATATTCTATAACCAATTCTGATCCGTCACATTTCAGTATTTGAAATTGTGATGTTTCATCACCTTCACAAAAGATAACCTCCTCTTGATTTAATGGTTCACCATCCTCTCCAATATTTGCAACTAGTTGAGTGTCAGTGGTAAGATACTGAATTCCATTGCTGTCTTTAAGCACTATTGTTCCATCAGCGGCGGCAGTTGTTGTCAGAATTTTTATAATGCTGTTGTTTTTGTCTTGTATACTTATTTGATTTGATAAAATTGATTCCTCTACATCTTTATCCTGTTGGTCCATGACATCAGCAAAATTGTGCTCTTGTGAAGTGCTATCTTGACTATCTTCTATGTCCATTGCATGATCAAAGTGATTCCCATAAGTCTCCTGACTTTCTTCTTCATTTTCTAGAATGGTGGCTGGTACATTTACTGGTACTTTTGTGTTTGATATCAAAAATGAATCATATGAATTTTCAAATGTATTTCCAGGCTGAGTATTTTCTTTCTCAGATTTAAGACTATTTTCTTGATGATTATCTTTGGGTTCTGGTTTTATATTACTTATCTCATTTTCTACTTTTAAATTGTCTCTGACACACTTCATTTCTTCTTCTTGTGGTTCTTCATCTTCCACAGCTCCTTCTTTGTCCTTTGGATCATCAATAACAAGAACATAATAGTAATCATCATCACTATCATTTGGTTCTTTTTTAATGATGGCTTCAAGCTGTTTTATTGGATCATTTCCTATGTCATCACTATCGGAAACATCTTGGATTTCTTCCTGATTTACCAATTCATCTTCTGCTTCCTTTTGTTGCTGCAGCAATGCTTCTAGTTGGAATTTAAGTTCTGTATCCATTTTGATACACTGCCTTCGAAACTGGTAGGCAGAAGTCATTGTGTTGTAGCAATCGCTGCAAAGCTTCTGCGGCAAACCGTCACTCGTAGACACCTGGAATTCAACAACATTGATTGTTATATGCCTAAAATGTTTAGTAAGATAAAAAACTTATTAGAAAAAGCTACAACCTTGTCTTTTGTCGACTTGTATAAGGTAAAATATGTCTATGTTTGACCCAGTTTCGATAGACAACTTCATCCTATCCAAAGCATTTTTTTTTACTTCACTACATAGTATAAAACAATGTCGCTTTCTCTGTCCCTATGTCCTTATATCCCTATGTATGCTTAAATCGGTTACGTATTACAATCTCTAAAGTTCATATATCTAACTTTGTAATGCCTACGGACGAAAGGCCTAAAATTTAAAACACCTATTGGACGAAAGGCCTAAAGTGTAAAACACCTATGGACAGAAGATCTAATTTTAAAACAACTAAGCATTGTTTGGTCTAAACTTTATAAGACCTACGTTTCCAACGCCTAAAGTTAAATAACCTCATAAACGAAAGACTTTGAAAGAGTTAATTTTAAAGCAAAGTGGTTGTGAATAATTAAAATTACCAATAAACACACTCTAAAAATGAAAAAAAAAAAATATTTTATCGACTTAATAACTGACAGCTGATAATTCTGGGGGCCTAAAAGCGCCATTTAAAAATTGAATTCTAAGAGAACCGCGAGCCGATTCGTATTTAACGTAAAATGGTCAATCCTTATTACATTTCACTTAGAATTCAGCTTTCTGGTGAATCACCGAAGATTCTTGTTTTTAAAATATTGGTAATTGTTTTTTTTTGTGAAAATGTAAATAATATAAAAATAAATAAACTATGGGTAATAATAAAAAATAAAGCCCCCCTTTATATTAATTTTACTTCAATAATTAATAATATTTAAAAAGATTATAGTAAAGCACCCCTTCTTATTTTTTTGTAATAAAATAATAGAAATGAAGAAGGGGGCATTTTTTAAAATATTTTTTCCAAATTTAATATTATATTAAAAAATAAAAAAGGGTGGCATTTTATTTTATTTTTATTTATTTTCTAATTACTTTTCAATTAAAAATATTAATAAAAAAATTAAAAAAGGGGGGCAATTTATTTCATTTTTATAAAATATTCAATTTAATATTAATATTAAATAATAATATAAAAGGGGGCATTTAATTATATTTTTTATCGCAATAAATAATAAAAAAAAAAACAATGAAAAAGGGGGGCAAATAAAAATATTATTAAATAAAATAAAAAAGGGCGCCAATTTTTTTTTATATGTATAGAATTCCATATTAAAATAATATTAAAATAAAAAAGGGGGGGCATTTTTCCTTTTTTATTTCTTAATAATTTTTCAATTAAATGTATTAATAAAAAAAAAAATTGAAATGTTTAATTTAGGTAAATTGCACCTTTGACATAAACATTATGATTAAAACGCATTACATACCTATTGTTTTATTTAAAATACCCGGTCGCCTACTTATAGTTAACGACTATTAGATATTATAATATTAAGCTTTTCGTCCATTAGATTACTTAAACTTAGACATTATAAATTTAGGTATAACAAAAGTTAGCTATAACGACTATTAGATGTTTTAAAATTAGGCCTTCTGACCATAGGTGTTTTGAAATTTAGGCCTTTCGTCCGTAGGCATTATGCCGTTAGATATATGAACTTTAGAGATTGTAATACGTAACCCTTAAATCTATAAAACTACGCAACGGATTTTGATGCGGAATAGAGACCATAACTTTACTGTTCCTTTGATCTTTTGGTATTGTTTTTTGTCTATGATTTATGAATACTTATTGCAGGGGAAATTACCTATCAATAGAGTATACATAAAAAAACGAATGTTTCAAAAATACCAAAGATTTGTATAATGATTGGATTTACATTTCTGACATTCAAGGCTTATGTCCAATTGGCTATACTATTTCTATAAATGAGAAAAGCAGGAAAAGCTCATATGTGGAATTTTATGCACAAATGTAAGTAAGTGTTAGTGAGTTAGTTATTACTAATATTGTGTGCCAAGTGTACTAATTAGCATGTAATTATATTACTGTACTATGTCCATGTATGCAAGTATTTAGGTAGGTAACTAAAATAACCTCACTTTTTTGAGATGCTAAACATTTGCTCTCTAAATTTGGGTCAGAGTCAACTTCAGTTGCAATACTTTTGGGTATAAACATTTTTTAAACAGAACTTTTTATCATGTCTAACAAAATAAACAAGAGAAAGTTTATAGCAAAATACCAACAGAATACGCTGCTGTTGTACTGTGACATTTAGTTTGATGTTCTATATACGAGTTTGAACATCTCGTGTTTAGAACATTTTTACTTTTGAAAGCAGAATTGTATTTTAAAGAAAACTTACCTCCACGGTAGTGATTTCGACGAATTTCTCCTTTACGCTGGCTTCATCTAGGATAGATATTTCGGAGTCTGGCGACAAGCAACAGCGGCACAAGTTCGCCCACGAATCCATTTCACCATTCCAACATTATAACTTCTCACACGTGAATTATCTGGAAAATATATAAAATTTATCAAATCCATTGTTTTGGTTGGTTGTCAATATTGTAGATCAGAGAGCACAAATAAGGTTTCCAAAGAGAAAAATTATCTACGGACCTTGCCATAAATACTATCTCGAAATTTATAATAGACAAGCACAAAACTACAATCCCGTGCATAAAGAAAATGGCGTCGGTCGTCGTTCGGTTGTCTTGGGAGGCCATAATGTACGACTCGATAATCCGCGTACTTTAGTTTAGTTTTATTTATCACATACTACAAGATTATACACGTTTTTACAATATGATGGTATAAAAAAGGGCATGTGTAGTATGATCGTCGATATGTATAGGTAAAAATAAAAGTTTAAAAGATTAAATAGGTAGATTATATAATTCAATTTTCAATTTAATGTCAGAAATAATAAGAAATGCGAATGTCAAAAAATATAAATTTACCTTAATGGTGATTGACGTCAAAAACATAAAAATGATCATAATACTTATATCCAGAAAATCAATACAAAATTACAAAATAAAAAATAATTAATTTACAATACTTATTGTTTAAAAATAAATGTCAAAAGTAAAGTTTACAAACTAAGTACCTATATTAATTGTTTAAATTTTTTTGCATAATATATCCTTGTACTCATTTACTGAGTACAAAGGATTTTCCAATAAGAGGTTTTTCAATCGACGGCCAAAATATTTCGTCTGTCAGTTCATTTTTAATGTCAGTGGGTAGTTCCTCATAGAACGCGGGGCCGATAACGCGCGGGTTTTTGTTTAGCAGCGCCAACCGGTGCGGCACTGTGTTCAATCGTTCTGTCTGGCGGGTTATTCTGCCGGGTATTTGCATTCGTTCAAAACTGCTCAGATTACGCCGCGTGAACATTAATATAGACATTTAACCTTACTTACTGGCTATAAAGCCTGAGCAAAGAAAATAATAAGAAACCTGATCTGGGGGTGCCACCACGTGTATATTTTTATATTATTATGGCAACAATTTCCATTATAAAATTAGTTCGCAATTCTGCTCAAGCAAGTGTTGCAATTATTTTGTTTGCGTTTATTTAGAATATTATTTTGAAATCTATTGAGCAAATAGAACAAAATAATTATCTATTTATTATTTGAATCATCGTCTATAATTTATCAACTAATGCTGGCTCTGAAAGATTATTATTGTTGTAATCCATTTTGGCTTTAAAGTTATTGGCCATGCATTCGTGGTTATACATTATAGGGCTGTGCATAATAGAGACTTATCTCGCTCTGTCATGTGGAGTGACTTATGATTGTGCTGCCAACTTTTTAAACCTAGATTTGACGATACTTACCATAATTTAATTCTGATGAATTTCTCTATTTGAATTGCTAATAATATTTTCTGATGTTCCAATGATTCTCAAAATCGTCTAGACAGCCATGTTGTTATTTTTACTTACCTACTTTTTTCGCGAGATTATTACAACACTGCAGTTCTTAAATGCGTGTTTACTAAATGTACCTTGCGGAGACGCCAGTGACGTCACGAGCTTGTCTATCTTCGGGTACAATTAGGAGGAACAACTTACAAAGTGTCTACTACTAAATATACCTCTGCAAGACACGCCGACTCGACCTACATCGGGTATAGATAGTAGCACAATTTAAAAATAAATCGTTACTAAACATACCCTGCTTAGATTACAAGAGACTGCTTGGCTTTGATCGGGTATAGTTAGGACTGCACTTTTTTTATTGGTAGCTACTATCTATACCCGAACATAATTCGTAGCTTTCGTTACTCTAATCGTCTCCGCAGCGCACCGCTTCGCGTGCAATTTTTTCCTTCTTTATTTTAGCTTACTATGAATCTAATTGACTTAGTTTCGATAGCTGCCATGTAGGTTAACGGCATTAAACGTTTTTTTCTTCAAGTTTATTGGTTCGAATGTTTGCCCTGGCAGAGATTCGAACCCGCGACCCTGTGCTTCGAATTCAATTCAATTTATTGATTTGCAATCGTATGGTATCTTAAGGTCTAAATTATAAAATTTTGAGAGCACAGCAACGAAGGCAGACGTACTACCAACTAGGCTACAGGGCCGTCCATCACATCATATATCATATCACTAACCACATATACTTAGTGTTTAAGTAAAAATTAACAATTAATTACTAAACATACCCCTTTATGGTATTCTAAGTCGGGTGCACTTAGTGGTTGAATCTCCACAAGGTACATTTGTAAACACTTGGCGCGTATCATTCACTCCTAAATATACCCGATCATGACACCCCAACTCGGGTATATTTAGTAGTTCGAATATTTTGAAAGCGCCATGCTAAATATACCCGACCAAAACCCCACGGGGAGTCTCCACAAGGTACATTTAGTAAACACGCTTCTTAAATATTTCTTTAGTTTTTAATTGGATAGTTTTCTATAAAAAAAATTTTTAACAAGATTTGTTAATTGAGCTTTTATACTGTCTTCTTCTATCTCTCTATCTATAATAATAATAAAACTGTAGAGGTTAAATGTCAGTACATAGAAAAATATATATAGTAAAACCGGGATTTATGAAGTGAATTAAAACAAATCCAGTTGTTTTTCGTTTCTCTGTTTGTTATTAATATAAGAGGGTTATTTCACGGTACTCAAAAGACGCCTGCAGACTTGCGCATAACTACGTGTCTAGGCACTTATTTCACGGCAGGCAAAAGACGAAAGGAACGCAGTTAAGCGCAAGAGTGAGCGCGGTGTACTTGTATCTCATTCTAACGCATAACTGCTTCCCTTCGTCTTCTGTCTTTTGACTACCGTGAAATACCCCTCTTAGCATTGAACTAAATATATTTAGGTACTAGCGACCCGCCCCGGCTCCGCACGGGAAAATGGTTATTGTGGGCTATCCCTAAGTAAATTATGCATGTATTATACATATAAACCTTCCTTTTAAATCACTCTATCTCTGTTAAAAAAAACCGCATCAAAACCCGTTGTGTAGTTTTAAACATTTAAGCATACATAGGGGCATAGGGACAGAGAAAGCGACTTTGCTTTATATTATACTATGTAGTGATGTACTAATAATTGTAATATTTCGATGTTATTCAGGTAAGTATATAGATAAATAAAATAAATATACTACACTAGACAATTACAGTTGCTTTGCTTTATAAATAAGAATAATCAATCAAACGTTGTGCATTGCATAAACTATAAGCCGTTATGTATGTTAAGACACAAATGAATTAGTTCCTTACATTTGAGTTAAGATTAATGGCAAATTAGTGCTGGGCGGTGAGTGTCGTTTCTGTCTGTACAGATTAGTACTATTATATACTCGTACTTCTGTGCTAATGGGGTACGCAAAAGAACATAAGACGTTGTCAATCTATTAAGCAAGCTATTAAAATTATAAAAATAGCTAAAATGGGAGTTTTTTTTACGGTTGGCAATAATAAACTAAAAGCGGAAATGACGTAGTACCTAGTATCCGTTGGTGTTGGTGAATTGACATTTGACTGAAACAATGAAATGTCACAAATGACACAATATTGTTTTTACTTTTTCGATTTGCTTGTAGGCAAAAGCATAGTTATGTGCTAAAGAGGTTTCGTATTTTCGTGTAGATAAATGAAATTGGCAATGAGGAAATAAATTGGTGGCTATATCCACAGAGTTACCAACTACCATTTTTTTTTATACTCTAGCTATAAGGTTACCAGTCTATCCATCCATGTACATTGTACGTAGCATGGTGTTGTTCAGAACAAAGTTTATTATGTAGATGTAGGTAGCTCGGCCGGGGCGTTGCTCTAAGGTAGGTACTAGACTTGACCGTTTTTGAACCCTGAAATGCTACCTAGCATAGGTTTAAGTATATAAATAAATAATGTTAATATGAGTAGAAATGCTAAAGCATAAATATTAAAATGAACCTAAAATAGTAACATAGTTACACTACACTAGCCTTACTGGCGGCATATTACTTAAACGAATTACGAGGAATATCAAGTAAAAAATACTTTTTTCAAGCTGCTCATGCTAGGTACCTACCTTAAATATACTTTACGTACAATAAAAAAGCGGCAAAGTGCGAGTCGGACTCGCCCATGAAAGGTTCCGTATCAGCAAATAACATAATATAAAAGATCTTGTAGTTCGTTGTAACTTTGATCGATGTTTTAGTAATAGTGAAAGGGAATTTGCGGTTTACGATTTATGACGTATTAAAAAATAACTACTTCCTAGATCTCGTTCAAACCAATTTTCGGTGGAAGTTTGCATGGTAATGTACATCATATATTTTTTTTAGTTTTATCGTTCCCTTATTTTAGAAGTTAGAGGGGGGGGGACACACATTTTACCACTTTGGAAGTGTCTCTCGCGCAAACTATTCAGTTTAGAAAAAAAATGATATTAGTAACCTCAATATCATTTTTAAAGACCTATCCATAGATACCCCACACGTATGAGTTTGAAGAAAAATTTTTTTGAGTTTCAGTTCTAAGTATGGGGACCCCCCAAAATTTATTGTTTTCTTTCTAATTTTTTGTAAAAATCTTAATGCGGTTCACAATATACATCTACTTACCAAGTTTCAACAATGCTCTTATAGTTTCGGAAAAAAGTGGCTGTGACATACGGACGGACGGACAGACAGACAGACAGACATGACGAATCTATAAGGGTTCCGTTTTTTGCCATTTGGCTACGGAACCCTAAAAACGAAACGTGACTATAGTCGGTAAGAAAACTCGCTGCGCTCAGGATCATAAATCATCGGAGCTATTGTTCTGTTTTAGTGTTGCGAGTACTCGGCGCGTGCGCATGCACGTTATCGATAAAAATAATGACTCACCGATAGCGCCTGGTAGAGTGACTTGTTAACAAACAGTAATTATGTATAAATACCGTTACATTTTTATTTTCTTATCAAAACTGTTTGAACTTTCATCGTGTCGTGACATAATGGAGAGTTTTTGCATAAATAATATTGTTCCTGTTGGAACTAATATTTCGTCTCAAGCACGCATTGTTATAAATAACGTGTGCAAGTTTTTGACGGAAATTAAGGAAGACCCGGAAAAATTAAAAAGTATAAATTTTGATCGCCCTCGACACCTTACTGCATCAATATGTGGTGTAAGCGTAAGAACAGTTGACATTATTAAAAAAGAATGTGAAAGTGGATTACCAGTATCTCCTCGAAAAAATATCCGGCAACCTTGTCCTGTAACTGAATTGGATGATTTTGACAAGAATGTCATCAAGCAAATAGTGTCATCTTTTTATGTAAAGTAAAAAATAATAAATGTATCGATAGTTCTTGTCGATTGCAGTGATGTACAGCACTACTCTCAAACAAAAGATTGTGCCATTCTCCCAAGTGCGAGTGAAAGATCAATATTGCTGTCCCGCTCCGATAATGATGATTGATTTATGATCCTGAGCGCAGCGAGTTTTCTTACCGACTATAAACAAAACATTATAAGAGCGAGTTAAAAAGAAAGCGACGTTTTTCAATAACTATCAATCTTTTCGTGGAATCTGTTTAGGTACCAGGCTCTCAGGACGTGGTGATGGTTGATAACCTCCCTCAGTTTTCGATATTCAGATGATGGATGGACCGCCACGCCGCCGTTCAATCAACGAGGCTCTTACTTGGCCGCTACTATTTTTATACTACTCAACACTTTTTTATTTAGACACAGACAACACATTTTTTTATTAATTATAATACAGTACTGAGGTACTTGCACTTAGAAATTACTTGGTTGTGTTGCTTACATGGACGTAAGTGATAGGACACCTAAAACTAAATAATAATCTAAATTAATTCAGTATAATGAAATTAGAGTCTGCCCTGAATCACGCCATCATCAACAATGCAGGTTGGTCAACTTTGCACACAACCATTGAATTTCTTCGCATGCGTGTGTGCGTGCAGGTTTCCTCGCTATTATGTTTTCCTAGTAAGAGTGTCGAATAAACGTACATAGAATTCGAAAATTGAAACACGTCATTTTAGTACGTGCAGAGGCTTGATTGAACACGCGATCTTCCGAATGGAAGTCAACGGCCTTGGTCAATTGGCCACCGAATCTTACATCACATGAGTTCGTTTGCTCGCTCGTATTTAAGTCATCAACATCAATGCGCATACAAAGTTTTTTATTTTTAACTTTAGGATATTTAATCACTTAGTTAAGTCAGTTACATATTACTTTGTGGCGAGTTCAGAAATTTGGCTGTCTTCTGTGGAGAAGAACTTCATAACTCTATGAACTATCTGTTCTGTGATATATCTAGTTACCTAAGTTCCGGAGTTCCGTAAAAAGTGTATACAAGATACAAGATACAGAGTTTTTATACTCTAAACTATTTCGTGGATTAGCTATTTTGCTAATAACGGATTTATGGTTGAACAATGCCAAAAAAAAATCATAAAATTAGTCGATTTCGAGAAATAAAGGTAGGAGGTAAGCCCAAACAAGATTTAAACAAAATTGCCACTCATAGTACCTATACCTCTGACGCCCAAACGGCGGCAGCGGGGCGGCGGCGGCGGGAGCGGGGGGGATAGGATTATAGGATAGGCATAACTTTTATAAGAGACAGACTATATAAATCGAATCTGTCAGTTAAAGGGAACATTTATCAAGCGCGAATAGTTTGAAAATGGTTTGAAAGACGGTAAGTTCTTAGTCAAGTCTAGACTTTTGTTCGGTTTTGAAAGCGGTTATAGCGTAACTGGGTCGAGCCAGTACAAACAAGCTTTCTTTATTATTTAACTAATATTATATAATCCATTCGCGCGATAATTTACTTTTCTTACAAATAATGAAATAAAACATTCCCGCGTAAATATAGATGGTGCTAGTAATGTAGTTTTCTACAAGTAGAATGAACTTTTATTGAATCCATTACTGGATCCAAAATAATAATTAAAATTGTAACTGGAGGCGGCAACACCTGGCACATCCTAATAATAGGGCCTACGGTCCCTTGCGTTGACGTGATATTACGGAAACAGTAAGGGGCTTAACATAGATCTAAAGTGCAAGAACAGACAAGGGGCTCTACTCTTGAAATCAATATCGATTCCTTGCAATACTTTTCATTGCAATCCAATACCCAAAATAGCCCGCGTTAACAGTTTTTCCCGTGGGAAAGAGGCATTTTCGGCCCGCGTTAACAATTTTCCCGTGGGAAAGAGGCATTTTCCCGCGGTAAAAGGTAGCCTATGTTACTCAGGGTGAATGTCGCTTACTAATGGTGAAAGAATTCTTGACATCGGCTCAGTAGTTTTTGAGTTTATTCATTACAAACATACACACACACAAAAATACAAATCTTTTCTCTTCATAATATTAGTATGATGTACCTCCTAGAGTTTGGTTTGGTAACATCGTAAACATAAAGCCACATCTAGCAATGATAGGTCTTTGGTTTGGTCAAATTGTACCGCTCGCTAATCGGAGGTCGAGGTGATATTATGCAAACTGCCTCCAAATCACAGGTGCCGAAGGTTCACCTCCCGCAAATTCCCAGAAAATACTTTCTATGACTTATTTAGTCATAGAAAATATTATGGAATACCACTACCGCTCTGGACCAGATAAAAAAAAATGTGTACCTAGTAGGTACTACTTACGGGCAAAATTCGCCTTTATATAATTCTTCTTCTTCTTTTTTCTCAACCCGTTTCAACCCACTGCTGGATTTGTTGCGCCACATTTCACGGTCCTGTGCCATCCATAACCAGCAAGATCCAACCGACGACTTGGCAATATCGTCAGGCCATCGGGCTGGTGGTCTGCCGCTTTTGGCGACCTTGGTCACTGACCTTCTTGCTCCTAATGGCCACACAAAATAGCTAAAAAAGTTCTGGGAAGCCGATAAAAAAAAGTTGTGAAGATTTTCGAGGCCTAAATTAAATTGTAGACAAAATGCCTTATGTACCCGAACTAGGCACTCTTAAATGAATGAATGAACAATTTAATTAATGTGAATGTTTGAAGATTATACTCAATTTTAGGATTTTATCATACTTTTTGGAAAAAAGAACTTTACAAAAATTGATTTACAACTTTGTTGCAAAAACGACTTCACTAAGTGAAATTCAAACAGATTATGCAAACATCATTCAAAGGCAATAATGCGATTCACCAGGCGCGCATAACTTTGTAGGAGAGAAGCAAACAAAATAACTCGTGTGTCTTGCTCGAGCTCGCGATCTTAATTCGACAAAGTAATCTGCATGTAAATGAGACAACTTCGACTTACCTTCGAGAAAGAAAGAGGTAAGTACAAAGTTAAGTAGGCGCCTACTCAGATGAAGTTGTAATTTGAATACATGTGTAACGCAGTCCTCAGTGTGACGTTATATTTTTCCCTCTTTCATTTATTTCGTTCATTTGCTGTTCTTGTCATACTTACTTATCATAGGTACTAGAAATTGAAATCGCTGTTAGATCAATTGACTATAACAATGGGTTACGAAGCTACCAAGTGTTACCGCGTAGCAGCTACGGCGTAGCAGTTGTAGTGGCTACGACGTAGCAATCGTAGCAGCATAATAAATATATTATATCAAGAAAATCGTATTTAAAATATCACTGGGTTTTAATTCTAATATGTCTATCTACAGATCTAACCGAAATTGGCACAGATTTATTAGGGTTCCCGATTAAATGATGACACCGATACAAAACAAAGGGCCCGCATACATTTGCATATAAATTGTACTAAAGTTATAGTTCGCTTCGTAACCCGAAACTAGTTTTGTTTTAATTCGACCTTGGCTTATCGTTTTAATTCAAAATGGACGAAATTACAATTTGGAAATCCCCAGGGCGCCGCCTATGATAATTTTAATGTAAAAGAAGCATTGATTGATGGTTCTTTTTTACAATGTGGTTCAGATGTAACGAACGAAGCTATTTTTTCTTCCATTCAATCTCTCCCACTTTTCCTTCAAAATTTAATTTAGACTGTTTTCTCTGTATTAATTGTCCTTATTGGTTTTTGAATTTCTAAACTTAACATATTTACAATATTTATTTATACGATAAAAAAATATAAATTTACAGACAAGTCAAGTAAACACGTCAAAAAATACTGCCGTCCAGTGGCGCAAAGGTTCCCACTACGCTTCTGAATTAAGCTAAATATTTTGTTGACCAAAAGAATCAACAGCTGGGTGCCTCAAGATGCAAAAATGTGTCGGTATCGAGACGAGCTAGATGCGGTATTCAAAACCGAATTCCGACAAGACGTATTGTGGGGACTAGGAGAACATAGCTCGGGATAGGGGAAAGTGGAAGGAGGTGAGAGAGGCCTTGCAGTGGGAAACAATAGGCTATAGAGAAGAAAAATTTATTGACCAGTAGTGGCTTCTTTGGATAATATCTTACGTAATAACTATTGCGAATAGTTATTAGACTTTCCTTTTAAGATTATTCTAGAGTTAAGAAATTAACTATGTGTAAAATAGACTGTCAAATATCTTACGTAATTTGAATATTGCGAATTACAACAACCAAACAAAAGTCGAAAATGTAATATAATTTACCAGCAACATAACATTCAATACTTATTGAAAACCTATTTTGAAATCATTAATACCGTCATTTAACTTGTCCCTTTCTGCCTCTAACCTTTCTAATCGTTCCATCTCTTTCTAGACCGCTCACGTTCAAGCTCTGACGTCACAAGTGCTCATTTGATCGTACTTTAATTAAACTCAACTCCAGTCGGCTGATTTTGACGTTTAATAAACTGGGCCGGTGTGTCAGCATTATTAATAGCGCTTTGATTACGTAATTATTTCCATTTCAACGGTAAAGGCCTGTTCATACGGAAAGCTTTCACTGCTGTTAAACTTTTTTTTTTTCTATATGGCACTAGATTGATTCTTCGTGCTGTTAAACGTTAGAGTATTCGATGTAACTGCAGCACAAACATATAAAGGGAAGCTGACCACATTATTGTATAAATACATAGAATGCCGCGTGGCGTGAATTTCCACTTAAGCTACATAAGTTTTGTTGTTTTTCTTTAACATAATTGGTAATATTTGGAACAAGAATAGTAAAGTACTATTATGAATGTGAAAGAGTACTTCAGTATACAAACACCCGCAATAACTGTCTAAAATATATTAATTTAGCAATTTAAAAATAAGCTGCGAGTGAAAAGTTGCCACGCGTTCTAAGTATGTAATGTTTGGTCTGGTGAACTGCAGCTACACTGCTTTTTCACTGCATAGGCCGGTTGTCTTCCAAGCGAATTAAAACTATATCTACATAGGGTTCTCTATTGTATTCCCTAAAATTTGTTATCTTACTTTTTATTTTCCTTAGCATTTTAGTCCTAAGTATCGAATGTCCTAATGTTCCTACTCCTATTTTTGTAACTCCTACTGTTCATTGCCCTATTTTTTTTTCATCCTAATGATGAAGCATTACAGAAGTGCGAGCAGTTCGAGGAGGTGTAAACAAACATGCAATAATGACAGACTGTTCGACCTGCCGAGGATGGGGACAATTATTTATCTAAAGCCTGGTAGAAATTGCTACTTAGTAATAAGGTCGCCTGCATATATTCTGTATTGATTTTGTTCTAGTGTGCAATAAAGTATAAGTAACTAGCTTTCCGCCGCGGCTCCGCCCGCGTTAACAGTTTTTCCCGTGGGAATGAGGCATTTTCCCGCGATAAAAGGTAGCCCATGTTACTCAGGGTGAATGTAGCTTTCAAATGATGAAAAAAATTTTGAAATCGGTTTAGTAATTTTTGAGTTTATTCATTACGAACACACACACATACAAAAAAATACAAATCTTTCCTCTTTATAATATTAGTATGATATTCTGTTCTATTTCAGCAGCTGTTTGTATTCTACCCAATTCTGGCGCTGTCCAGAAAAAAATAGTGATTATAGGAAAGACTGTTGATAAGGAATGATATTCCGCATTAATTTAGGGAGTATTCGTACCTAACATCAAATGTTGGATCGCTCGTTCATTTACCAATGAGTATGATGGCCGCAAGTGAAAAGAGTGTGTATCAATTAAATTTTTGCTGTAGAGAGCAGTCCGTCTGTATGAAACCTAAGGGTGAAATTATTAGCAGCGTTAACAAGGTAAAGAGACTTGTCCCTTTTATGTAATAGTTATTTATACACAAAGGGAAGAAATAGACAAGTAAATAAAATTGTTGAACATTTATAGAACAAGTTTATGGAAATATTTATTTGAAATATTAGTTTAAAATAGAAATCAGTTCAAGTTTGTCAGTCCAGTCAGTTTATATATATGTGGCATACCTGGACCATACAGCCCAAGTCCCCACCGAGGGGCTCGAGCCTACCCTAAGGATGAGCAGGCCTTAGTCGACACTGGCCCAGTCGGTTGGTCAACTTCACACACAATCTTTGAATTTAATCGCAGAGCATTTTTCTCATGATGTTTCCTTTCACTGAAAGCGTCGAATAGGCTTACCACGAATTTTAAAATTGAAAATACCCGATTCAAACCCTCATCTTCGAATGGAAGAAAATACTTCTAACCACTAAGCCAACTATGATCTGCAATTTATCAATCTAATAAGAAATCAGTGGGGCTCTCTTGTAAAAAAAATTAGCGATAATTTACTAATAAATTTAGACAATTTTCTTACGCAGCAGCCTGATGTTATAGCAATTAGTAAAAACCTCACGGTAAGGTCGTACTACCTTCCAGCCATATTTATTAAACAACTCCTCGCTGACCGACCACCGTTTAAAAATTCACTGAGTCCAACAAAGCAGGTTAATTCAGTTTATTAGTTTTCCACAACTTCTGACGCCGGACAAGGATGGTTATAGGCGAAGGCTTCGTGAGGGAAAGAGACGGAACATAATGCAGAGCGGCCCGAAGGTATGCTCACAGTTTGTAGACCGCACAAAGGATTCGGGGTCACAAGGGAAGCGGGGAGATCTCCCCGGATGTGGGGTAATTTACCCCATTATGATGAAACTACAAAATGGGAATTATATTTGTTGTATCTAATTTCTAACGTCCTTGGTTGGTAGGTATATTATTATTAATTTCATCAATAGTGTGTTATGGTTATAAAAGTAGAATTATAGTGAAAAAAATGTTGGTAAGCCCTTTGAAATGTTATGTTAGCGAAAACTGAAGAAGCAGGCAAAAGCTAAAATTATAATATTGCTTACATTTTCAAATAAAAATTAAATCGTATAGCAGTTTAGTGAATCTACATTGGTATATGACTGTCCTGTTCAAACTTTTAGTTATCCAGGTCTAAACACATTTTATTCTGAGAGAAAATGAACAGTTTGTACCAGAAAATGTAATTTAACTTGAAATGTTATATTATGTATAAGCGTCTTAGCTATTATAATAACGATTAGGTACTAATTATAAAATTTGGCTCGCCTTTTGCGAATGAATTCCTAGATCACTTTGTTGCGATCAGAATAGCTCGCTCTACCTAAAACAAATAAACAAAACCATCTCGAAACAACTGTCAGATATTCAAACAAACACAAACAGAACACGCTCTAAATGTGTGTGCAGATCAAAGCTCTTACCGTGGACGGTACGGACATAATATTACTAAAGCTTTTCATCGGACAACCTAATGGAAAAGAGCTTTCGTGAGTTGGCAACACAGGAGGAAAAGCGCCGGGAACGAGCGGCCCAGAGAATTCAGCAGCTTTCAGTCTGCCGCGGCCCGTCGCGCCGCTCGCTCGCCTCGCGAAAACTTATACATAACCGATCAACACAAACACCTAATCGAAATATCGAATCGACCTCTATTAAATTCTTCATAATACACATTCCAAATTCAAATTTTAAAAACAAAAATAAAATTCTGTTGTCATTCATCAGTGTTCCAATTTTAAAATGAAACTAGGTTGTGACAGTGCTAAGGATCGAGTGGCAGTGGCAAAACAGGACGGATATTAATAAAAAATACAATAAAAATAGGGTGTTTGCACACTGTGAGGACAAACAGGTGAGTTTCCTTTCAGGCAAGTTAAACATTAGTTATTGATGACTACGCTTTTTGAGGAGGAAGCAATACAAAGAAAGCTTTCTACGAAATGAAGGTCTTTTATTATTATTTTTTGAACAAAGACGATTAAAAAAATATCAGCTTTTCTTTTTATTTGTGATACTTTAGTGAAGTAAAATTTTGATTAAGGTGGTCATTTATAAATTATGAAAAATACAACAACATGACGAAGAAAAAGGAAACCAGTCTAAAAGAATGTCAGAAAACTTAACAATAAGAAAATTTACATCGAGAAAAATACGTTGGATCCGTCAAAGTTCTTATCGAAGTCCCATTTCTTTTGAGAGGTCGCAATTTGTTTGGGGAAGTTTAGAGAACCATTTTTATATCTGGATTTCCGGGCGATATTTTATATATGAAATTGGTATATCTCTGTAGATAGGACTTATCAACTTCGCCCTTATATTTAACAAATTGAATAAGTAAATTATTATTTGTAGTAGCTATTAAATTTAACGAAATTTTCTTTCTTGGGAAAAATTGTTGCATACTTATAATATTATGTATATTACGGTTGCAGGTAAAAATCACCTTCTATTGATTCCTGTTGTTAACATACTTGATTATCATCACTATCATGAAAAGTCTTCTAATGATAGCCAAAAAAGCTCTACGGCTTCCAAAGATTTCCACAGTGACCAGTTTAAACCATATTTTATAAGATACAACGTTTTCAAAATCAAATAATAAAACATAAAGAAAGAGCCAGAATTTGAAAATTCCTTTATGAAATTACAAAGGGTAATACCAAAAAAATGACTTTCCTCGCTCTGTGAAATTAAAACATGTTGTATAGAAAAATTAAATGTGTCCGATTATGTCGAACCTACACCTCACAAAGCGGAAAATTTCCGTGCTTGACCTCTTGGAAAACCTTCCAGTACCAGGGCAGCAGAATCATAAAGATGTTTGAAGCTTCAAAGTGCTCGTACGCGGCCGTAATTGCTTCCTCCACAGGAAAAGCGACGTGTGAAAAACGACCGCCACCCTGTTGCTACAAGGCTCCCGTCATTTGTGAGGAACTTGGTGCATTTTATTAATATTAGCTTGGTAACATTTATATTACATAAAATTTAAAATTATGTAGGTAAATGTGGGGCGAATTAAAATCCTGTTTGAGTATTTCTGAAAACACGTTAAGGCGGTTTTTGGGTGACCGATCAGTCAAGGTATCTTCATTCATAGTATTAATAAATTATTTTATTGTACTGAAAGTGTAGTAATGTAACTTGTTTTATGATAATCATGTTCTATATTGCATTAAACTGGACATTTTAGCAGTGGGACATTTTGCACATCGAATAATGCCAGTATTAATTATATCGTACGTTCTCATTGGCTTTAAATAATTTCCATTTCAACCTGCTGCCATCTTTAAGTAGTATTTACGTATAAAAATATTATTTCGACATTTTATAAAAAGCTCATTAGCCAGTCAACATTTCTCCGTATTGTAATGAAAAGGTACTGTTACGCAACACAGACATTGAAGTCGAATGGTCGAATTTACAAATTTATTCAGTCGATATGAATGAAAGTGCTTTTTAATCACTTTTTCCTAGATATCAGCGTAACAAAACAAATGACGTTAGTATAATTTGGATATACAAAAAGTTATCTAATGGGTATAGGTATAATTTTTCAAAGTAAAAGATACCTATATTAAAGTAATATTTTGTTCATTACATTTATAATGCGCAGTTTCGTCACAATATTTATATTATATAATTTATATATAAAATACTATACTATCTATAATTTTAACATGTGTGAGTGAAATAAGTCGTCCTATGGATAAAGTAGTAGTTTTTTAATCACATCTACTGTAGAAATGAAATGACGATTGGAACTGAAAAATAAACTGTACATGTACAAGAGTATTAAATCTTGAAAAATTTTTTTTTTGTTATTTATGTACCCACCACTTAAAAATGCTACATAGGTAAGGTACAATGTAATATAGTATACAGTAAAAAATACAAATAAATAAAAATAATAAATAAATTAAATTAAAAATAAATTAACACAAACACAAACAAAAAAAAAAAACACTACAAACAAAAATAGTACATTATATAGATATATGATAGAAAGAACGAATGTTATGATGGTGTTTTAAAGACAATTTAAAAGTAATAAAATATGAAAACTGTAAAAAATATCGCTTTATCGAGTTGCGGTCGGTTACTAAACAATCACCGCTGGCTGGGCGCCAGAGAACCAAAGTGACGCCTACTGTGAGCGACGCTTATATCTGTCAAAGTTCAACTTTGATATATTTACTTTAGAGCGGCACCACAGAAGAAAATAATAGTACTAACTCGCGGCACTAAAACATTTTACACGGCTGTAATCTATAGTACTGTTTGCGCACACCTATGATATCATTATGGGCAGGGTCTCGAATTCGCATCTCTTAAGCTATCCGGGCCAAACAGGCACACTACCAATTGTGCCACCAAGTCTCTGTATTTAAAAAACCGAACCCAAAATTTTTTTTATCGCTTCTTATTAAGTGCCTTATAGTGCACACCATACCATTTTTAAATTTATGTATATCGGTTTCTATAATAAAACACACTGACACATCCAGCATTATCGAGTAGAATGATTTGGAGTTGAATCTCCGCGTTCCGGTTTCCATTCCCAAATCATTTTCTAAATTCAATAAATCCTGGCTGGGTGGATAAAAGCCAGCTTTTCCGGAAACCGTTAGTTTTTCCTCCTAACATAAATCACACGCCGCACTAGTACCACTTACTCCCCTGACATTATTCACCCGAAGATGTTAGAAACTCATAAAATAATAACTATACCTCATTTCTAAAGTGTAAAATTAACCATGTTTCGGAATTCTGGCAATTTCGGATTCGTTTCTTTTGGGATTGAGATTTCGATGTGGCAAACTGTAAATGGTAAAAAATAGGTAACCATATAATTAACATTACAATTTTACTAAAATGAAAAATGTCGAGATATTTTGATTCGAAATTACATAATATGACTACCTTCGTTGTGTTTACAAATATTTGTTTCCTATTATCAACATAACCAGCTAGCGTCAGTCTACTATCACATTCAAATGAAATACCTAAATATCTACAAATAACCTTAATAAATGTAATAGAAAAACCCCCGTAACATGTATTGCTATGACAAAAGTTTGTCGCGCGAGAAACCTGCCATATTGAAATATCCTCCAATTGGATAAGAGAATACACACGACAAAATTATGTCTGTTACGCGTGGACCAGGCCCAGTCTTTTTAACCCTAACAAACAAAAGCAAAGCCGTCAAGAAAGTGCCGACGTGGCATGCGTGGTGAATTGGCAACCCAAAACACGCCATCGCCAAACCAAAATAAACAGAGCTGTTTGTTCATGTCACCCTAGTGTTATTAGGGCATCATGTTCCATTACACCGGCCTCTATGATGGCTGAAAGGGACAATAGCCACACAATACGCGCTAATATGAAAACGAGATAAGACTGCGAATCTCTTGGAGCAGAAATAAACGTGCCATTATCTCTTTATGATCTTTGGAATATTTATTTGATATTTATTGTACACTAGCTGTTGCTTTTTACTTTTCCGTACAGTTTCCCGTAGGAAGGAAACATTTTCCCGCGGTAAAAACTATCTAAGATGTTGACCGGAGATATGAGGTACCACTATGCAAAATTTCATTTAAATGGGTCCAACAGTTTTGGAGATTAGCCCGTACAAACAGACAAACAGAGAAACAAAACAAAATTAAAAAATCTAGATATTGCTCTATTTCTATATCACTTCTTACATTTTTTTTTCTATGTACAGATTTTCGACCTCTACAGTTTTAAATAGAGATATTTTTTATTTTTATGTCGATGAGATTTGATGGGTTAAAATTCAGAAAGAAGCCCATTGAGGTAGAAAAACCGCGCTTCGCTCTGGGGGTACTACTATTTGGTATTCTGTGCTCTGGGTTTAATAGGTCTGTGATTAGAAACCAAAGCCTCAACGAACGCATTTAAATTACGAAAATCGAAAACAGGCGACGATCGAACCAGCCAGCGCTTTCCAGTTGAATGGAACGCAATTCGAAAAGATGGCCGCCGAAGCTGGCTCCCACCTCTCTGTTTGTCACATTAGTAAAGAAATGCGTATTGAAAAAATAAAGAATAACTTTTTAGCAACAATATGATCAGTAGTCAACCAGTTAAGTAAAGAAAATAAAACAAGTAGTAAAACAGTTTCTCAGGGGTTGAATAAAAGATCAGTAATGTCACTATCCGAAGGCAGGTGACGCGGTAAATCGTTAAACCTGAATTATTCATGTTGCCTCACTCTTTTCGACCAACACAACCTGCATAGCGCTGTCCACTCTTGCCATTGTCATGTAAACTTAACGCTTGTTCGAATAATGAAGGAGTTTACACTACACACTTTTGTCTCTTTTATAGCGTTAATGGACAGCTTGCCTTTGGTTACTGTTATAGTTACATGGTACAACTGCACTCTAAAATAAAGCCTGACCAAAAAAAGCAACTCCACATGTTTTTTATTTAGTGTTTCTGACAAAAATCGCTATTTTAAATTACCCTTTAGTTAACACCTCATATATGGCCCCACCTAGGGGCTCGAGCCTACACTGAAATTAGAGTGAATAAGCCATAGTCGACCTCGCTGGCCTAGTGCGGGTTGGTCAACTTCACACATAATATTCGAATTACTTCACAAGTGTGTGCAGGTTTCCTCATGATGTTATCCTTCATCGTAAGAGAATCGAATAAACGTACGTATGAATCCGAAAATCGAAAACAGATTGGTACGAACTTCCGAATGGAAGTCAACTACTCTAGCCACTTAGCCACCGATGACGCTCCCCTATTTTTATTTCGTTATGTATAGGAGGGCTCTGTAACCTCTAGGTGTCAAGTTAACTTTGTTAAGTTACAAACGTATGTATTAAGGGATATAATTGAATCTGTTAGATTAAACGTACATTGAATGAGAAACTCCCCTTTGAAGTTAGTTTAAATTAAAATCATTACCTCACAGTCGTAGGTACAAGAGTTGCTTTACGTACACAGACAGATATATGTGGATGTACACAAATATTGATCTAACGTGAAGAGAGTTGTAAGTATCACACAAATTACATTTATTTTTAACCCCCGACAAAACAGATACACTAAGAGCAGCTGAAGCCACATGAAGGATTTGGTCGCTAGCTCTCAGTCTAAGAGGGGTGTTATAAGTTTGACGTGTATGTCTGTCTGTCTGTCAGTTTGTGGCATCGTAGCTCCTAAACGGATGCGCCGGTTTTGATCTAGTTTTTTTTGTTTGCAAGGTGTCACAATCGAGAGTGTTCTTAGCTACGATCCAAGAAAATATCTTCAGCCATTTGAAGATTATCAGCTCTTTTCTAGTTGTTGAAAGGATCAAGTAACGGTTTTGTGGTTGGAGTTTTTAAATTTTATGTTTATATTTTATTATATCATAAATTGTAATCCGAAGATGATTCCGTGCTTCGGAAGATACGTACAATCGTTGGTTCTGGCTATTATCTACGGATGTAGTCTTTATTGGAGTCAACTCAATAACATTATCACTGGTCTAATGTTAACTACATTACTAATAGGCCGGGAGATGATGACAGAAATTTTTAGGTCATTTGTTACAGTATGGCGGTTTTACAGGGGTCTTAGTACGCAATGACAAAAAGAAAAATGATGTTCATAGCGCTGGTACTGGCGGCCCAATCGCGTGGGCGTTAGTGAACTAGTCGAAAAAAATACGAAAGTCAAACGATTTGTACCTACCACAAAATTTTTATTATTTTCCGATAGCCCGTAAAAATAACTAGACGACAGTGTCATGCCATACTTCTCCGGTGTGACTTACAGCCCGCCATACTAGTTCATCATCATCATTAACAGCTCATACATGTCCCCACCGAGGGGCTCGAGCCTACCCTGAAACCAGGGTGAATAGGCCTTAGTCAACCACGCTGGCCCAATGCGGGTTGGTCAACTTCACACACAACCCTTGAATTACTTCGCAGGTGTGTGCAGGTTTCCTCACGATGTTTTCCTTCACCGTAAGAGCGTCGAATAAACGTACATATGAATTCGAAAATCGAAAACACATTGGTACGTGCCGAGGTTCGAACCCGCGAACTTCTGAATGGAAGTCAACGGCCCTAGCCACTAGGCCACCGACGCTCTCCATACTAGTTAATAAATTAAAAATTCAACCATTTGTACCAGGGTAATTTTTGCACAGTTTGATCATCTTCGTGCAGCCATTTACGACAATCACCATGCCATACTTTTCGGACGGCTCCAAATGGTCGCCATACCGCCGAAAATCTGCATTTTTTTTTTCGCGGTTGGGCCGCCTGTACCAGCACTATGACCATCATTTTCCTTTTTGTCATTGCGTACTAAGACCCCTGTAAAAACGCCATACTGTAACAAATGACCTAAAAATTTCTGTCATCATCTCCCGGCCTATAATATCTGTCGCAAAATAAAAAAATGCTCGGTACTTCATTGGATATTTTACCTCGCAGAGCATCATATATTATTTCCAAAGGGCGCATGTGGACCTTCCATCTTTCTCGCCGGGATGGAGTCAGATATATTGACTGGAATAAAGGGATTATTCAAATAAGGGCCTCGCCGCGTAAAATATTTATGATTTCGGGAAAAAGATCCATCGTGACAGCTGGCCTCTTAACTATTTATAGGGGGCAATGGGTTACCATCTCTAAAATACCTATACATATAAAACTTTAACCTAATGATTTTAATATACTTAGTTTTTGTTTCTGCTAGTACCAGAAGAGGATATAAATACCATTCCTAAAAATAACACAATCACTTCGTTGAATTAGCATGTTACCGATATCTAGTTATAATTACGAATAAAATATATTAAGCAAGTATATTATAATTATTTATGAACATTCTTAGACTTTCGCGGTTGTTAATTGCACTAACACACATTTTCACGGGGTTTCTCCACGATTTCGTTTTAAATTGAGCTTACCTTTCGACCGGGTCACGGCATTATTTACTCATGTGGCAGAACTGGTGAAGCGGCGGGTAGGACTGCAGAAACTTATTTCTTCTAAGGGTCGAAATACCGGTAAGCTCAATTTAAAACTAAATCGTGGAGAAAAACTCGTGAAAATGTGTTTGTGTTACATAATTATTTATTTATTAAGAAAACAGTATAAAGTTCAGTAGACAGACAGAAATGTACACGTAGTAGGCTGTTCATAACACGCTTTTATTACCTACACTTGTAAGTATGTATGTAAGTATATAAGTATGTTGTAACTATGTAAGAAAATCTTAACCTACTTCAAATTATTTGTCAAATCGTAGCAATATGCTACGGCATATGGGCGCGTAGTAAGTTCGTAGCAGCAGCTACGATTACGTAGTAGGGTACGACCACAAAAGGAATGTTTTGATTCTTTAAAAAACAAAGTATTATTTTGTCTAAATAATGATAACGTTTAGGTTTCGTGTTGACCTTTAACGACAACCTGTTAATATACATATATGAACATTTACAAAGATTGTGGTTTTTTTTTAAATGACCTATGCTTGAGTCGAAAAAGTACGACATATCAAGCTTCACCGGAAAAGATTTAGCATTTTCATATTTTAGTTAGATGAAAACCAAATCCTGCCTAACTCAACTTAAAATTAGTCAAATGTTTCAGTACGTGCTATAAATCAACAAATATTGTTAAACGCCGTTTTAGCGGCACTACCCTAACCACTAAGGTTAGCTGGAAGAAATTGCTCTATAGCAAGTTCGTCTTTGTGCATTTTTTGTGTAATAAATAATTCTCATTTATTCAAAATCTGATTGAATGCTAAAAAACTTTATTTAGTATTGCCACACACTTTACACTAAATTATTTTGAACACATTTTAAAAAGGAGGACTTTCTTTAATACATTTAATTTCCCCGCTTAATTTTAATGGTCTCCAACAGCTATTTTTCCCTACGTACAAAGATTACCTGTTAAATTACTCAAAATATATAACTTGTTGTTCTACAGGGTTCTCGAGTAGAGGTGCGCTTACCATACAAATAGGTTCCGTCCGAGTTCAGTTCAGGTATAGTACTGTACAGTACAGGCATCCTGCGACGCATACCAAGCAGCACTGTACCTGCAACTACTGCAAGTGACCGATTTACAAACTGCTAACACGAGCTTTTTCTATCGCTCGAAAAACTGTAGCTCGTTTAGAAAAAAAAACAAAAAAATAATAATTCAAATTTCAAAATGTGTTTATTCGAAGTAAGATTTAACAAATCACTTTTCGACGTCGAGAAAAAGCCACTGTTGCTGTAAAGCCTGACCAAAGAAATAAAAAAACCTCGCCATACGAGTATTACGGAATTTCAATGGAACTAATTTTATAATGGGAATTGTTGCCATAAACATAAAATTATACACGTGGCGCCCCCAGAGCAGGCTTTTTATTTCTTTGGTCAGGCTTTAACTACTGCTAGTGACCGATTTTCAAACTATTAACTAGAAATTTTTGTATCTTACTAATCGCTTCTTTTGGTTAGTTTGAAAATAACGCGATGTCACATTTTTTATTGAATATATTAAAATATTGAATAGTTTAAACGTAATTCTTAGAGAAATCCACGTAAGTTTAATACTGTGTCGACCTTAGTGTAAATTAGATGAAGTTTTCATACAGTTCTGATTAAAAAACCTTCGAAAAGCAGCACGAAACAATTGTCTTTCAGATTTGTTAGGCTCAGGTCATAAAAATTATGTTTCTGTTTTTGAAAGTTCACTGTTTTACTACAGAAGGAAGATACCCAGTATGTGCACTCTTTACAAGAGCGCCCGAGTCGTCACAAGCACACATAAGAATCATTTACACGGCCGATAACCCATCTTCGCGGTGCAAAACTATAAAAGATGAGTTAGCGGCCGTGTAAATGATTCTTATATTATGTGTGCGTGCGAAGATTCCAGCGCTCTTATATGGAGTGCACAAACTTGGGTATCTTTCTTCTGTGGTTTTACTGCGATTTAAAAATACCACCCCCATCCAGCTGCATTATAAATTCATACTGCACACCCGCGTTGCATACTCAGACCTAGTAGTAGAGATATAACGTAGATTTATAGTTTAAGCACTTAGCGAAGATCTAAATCTAAAAATTATGTTGGTTAATTTAAACTCAGTTTCAGATAGCATTAGGCAGAATGTCAAGTATATAAACAGTAAAATAGAGAGAAGTGCGTTTTAAATTAGAACAAAATTTTATCAACAAATGTTTGTGCTCTGGAAGAGATAGACGGCAGGCATAGGATTTTGTACTATTCTTTTTTGCACGTCATTCTATTCTAGTTCACGTTCTGTCAAATTTTAGTTTAAACTAGGTGTTCGCCCGCGTTGTTTCTTAAATGTTGACCCGGGATGTAAGGGACCACCATGCAAAATTCCATTCAAATTGGTCCAACAGTTTTGGAGTAGATTATCTTGGTCAAACAGATAAACAGAGAAACAAAAAATTTGAATAAAAACTGAATACGTTCTATATCACTCCCTGACTCGGTTTTGAGTAAAAAAAAATCTATGTTCAGATTTTTGACCTCTACATAACTATTACATAGATTAAATATGTATATACAGGGTGTACGTGCCGGCTTAGAAAAAACTAAAAGGACAGCTCAGTAATGGATTTGATCAACTTTCTTATAAATTAAAAATAATTAATTTTACGTACAAACTGTCCGATTAAAATTAAAATTTTGTATGGGAGTGTTATTTCGTTTCTTCCTTTCCGAGAAAAGTTTATTTGGGAACTACTACAAGTGGGTCTTGGCCTCCGACACTAGTATTCGCCACTTGTCTCGGTCTTGCGCCGATAGTTATTAAGGAAAGTTTCTCAAAATTATACAACTACTAGTTATTCGCCCCGCGGCTCCGCCCGCGCTTACAGGTGTACCCGTGGGAATGAGGGATATTCCCGTGGTAAAAGGCCTATGGTTATTCTGAAGTATAAGCTGCATTTATGTGTCATTAAAAGTCCATTTAGTAGCTTTTGCGTGAAAGAGTAACAAATACCCATCAATACATCCATCCATGCTTATAAACTCGCGTTTATAATATTAATAGGATAAACAACCATTCCTGGAAAAAAATTCATTGCCTGATTATGTACTTCCATTTATTGCTAAGAAAATTAATTATTACTGTGTGGTGGTCCCTATTCTGATCGTGGTCTCTAGCCTATATCCTGGTCACGGCACCATACCACGTACCTACTTTATGTTGCTAAGCAGCCAACACTCTGCAAACTCGTAGCATTTTGTTTTTCTTCCTAGGTCACCTTTTGTAACGATTTAACATGGAATAACTCGGGAATAACAAAACTATTTTCGTTTTTGGACATCCGCCAGGAATAGGCTTGTTTGCAATAATAAATCTGATTGTCATACGGAACTTGGGAAGTAAGTATTTTCTATAAAAACTTAGGTATAAAGTATTTGAAATAATAGCCTACGCAATATACATCCCTTTATTTTACCTGATTGCGCAAAGCAAAAAAAAGGAGGTTTCACTTGCACAATTTTTCCCGTTTCATATAAAAATGGGTCCGCATGCATTAAAAAATAGTTATTAATATCAAATAGAATTTAATTTCTTCTTAATTTTCAATAAAAAATATAAAAATTGATCATTTTTCACACCGCAGCAGGAGGGTTTTTAGTTTGACAAATGATTTTTAGAAAACTGAAAATAGTATTTAATTTAAAATTTTGATAATATCTAAACTGTTTAGTGTTAGCTGTCTATTTTACTGAAGTCCATGCAATAAGGATCTAATGATGTTCAGTACTAAATTTAGTAATATTAGCGACAAATAAACTATTTCTTTCTTGTTCTGAAATAAGGTCGCGCCTCTGTAATCATCATTGCTTCATCATATATATCAATTAATACACATAAGTATAAGCAATATTCGTAAGTAAATGTTTGCTGCTTTATTTGACTTTATGTACACTATCGTAAATGTCGAAAATGTTTGCGACTTCTAGAGCCCTCGGAACGTGCTGTAGAAAGGAAATTGATCTGCAATACAAGCGCATAAAGTTTAAAACGTGTTGCAGTTTTCGTATTGAATAAACGCCAATTCTAAATGTTAGTTTCCTATTACACGTTGAGAATACTACTTGTATACCTCTGAACTAGTCTTGTGTCGCATATTTCAGCTATAAAACGTCTCTTTTTGCATTTGATAAATGGTTCAAATTTCCTCTACTTGTTGATTTGGTAATAAAAGCTCATCAACTAACACTAAACTGATACTAAGTTTATTATGATTGAAAACCTTAGTTTCAGTTTGGTGTAGAATTGATTAGGGCCGTTGACTTCCATTCAGAAGTTCGCGGGTTCATGCCTCAGCACGTACCTACTACCTATGTGTTTTAAATTTTCGAATTTATATGTACGTTTATTCGAAACTCTTACAGTGAAGGAAGACATCGTGAGGAAACGTGCACACACCTGTGAAGTAACTCAAAGGTTGTGTGTGAAGTTGACCAACCCGCACTGGGTCGGCGTGGTCGACTAAATATTGACCCTAATGTCAGGGTAGGCTCGAGCCCCTTGGTAGGGACATTATATGAGCTGTTAACGTTTGTTTTGAGTACCCGACATTTCAGTTTCAAATCATAATAATTATGTCAACAACCGTGGCAGCCCTAAAAAGTATAATATGTACTAAATTTATTGTTGAACTAGCTTTTCGCCGCGGCTCCGCCCGCGTTAACAGTTTTTCCCGTGGAAATGAGGCATTTCCCCGCGGTAAAAGGCAGTCTATGTTACTCAGGTAAATGTAGCTTTCTAATGGTAAAACAATTTTTGAAATCGGTTCAGTACTTTTTGGGTTTACTCGTTGCAAACATACACACACACACAAAAATACAAATCTTTTCTCTTTATAATATTAGTATCATTAGTATGAAGTATGATGGATGAGGCCTGTTGACGTATTTCATTATTTCAAATCAAAACGATAATGAAAAATATTGAAATCAAGCAGGGACTGAACGCGTGTCTGATGCAGCCGTGCCAACACAGAGAACGATTAGGATTTAAATAAGTAAAATTTTAATGTCAGTATTATTTATACGCATTCAGGGAAAGGTCAAAATTTCAATTATTCAGTATTGCCTTTTAGGAACTTGCGGGTTTTAGCGGCCATTTTTTTCACGACGTCTGAAAAAGTGTTCTGTAATTTGCGGAGCTCATTGTTTCGCAATGAACGTTTTTAATTTATGCTTTGTTTGGACACGGCCGTATTAATCAACAGCATCTGCTCCAAATTGGACGCGTTTTATAAATTTCCATTGTGGTCGTAAATCTGTTTTGATTTTGACCTATTTCGGAAGAGAATGATTTATCGATATTCTGTTGTTCGTAATCGCTTAATCGCTCGTATTTCCGATAGGTATTTGTACAACCGTGTTTTATAATTGTGACCTTGGGTCCTTTCTTCTTCTTGTCTGGCCCAAAAACTAGTAAAAGAATAGCGTCGTCAGTAGCCTTTATCAAGTGCTTCCGCGTAAAGGTGACAGGACAAGAAGGGCATCAGATTGTCCATTTTTTGGGAAACCATAATACCACACTTACACTCTATGCTAGATTCTTTTTTTTGCTTGTGTCGAAAAGGTACGACCAATCAAGCTTCACCGGACTTGCGGGGGAGTGGAAGACTCTACCCCAAAAAAAGTCATATACCAACGCGTCTAGGGGCGGCTCAAGGGAGCCTCGGACCACGGCCTAGCGCGTTGATATTGAAAAACATCGTGAAGGAGACGACGCCTGAGGGGCTCCGTCTCTGATTTTTAATTTTGATTTTGGTTCTGGCCGCGCCCCTGCCGGCGGGTGCGGGCGTTGTTACCTGAAGGGTAATTATTACCTGAAGGGGATGCTAGATTCCCCATAGGTAGAAGTTATCCCTTTATCGACCCACCTGAGTCCCGTGCCAGTTGACCTCAAACTAGGCAGAGCACATAAATTATAAATACACGCTTAATAAAATATACAACATCTAGACATAAGGCTTGCTTGTCACACGAATGTTTGTACAAGGGGATTCGAACCCGCGACCCTGTGCTTTGAAGGCAGGCGTACTACTAACTAGGCTACGGCACAGAATACCAAATAGTAGTCCCTAGCTGCTACGGGTCGTCCGATAAAATAGTGTTAACCTACCTCACCAACCCTGGTACCCAGTATTATTGCGCCGCCTAAGGCTTCCGACATGGCTCCTAATAACGACTACATGCGTAGATAGTAGCCGGCACCCACCACGGCATAACATAGTGTGTTTTTAGAGACCCTTCGGACACCCTGTATTAATCGCTGGCCTGTACAAATACAGTATGTTTGATTTCAATTTGCAAAGATCATTAACTATACACTGTTACTGTATTGTTTTAGGCCGCCAAAAACGCTGAGTCAAATTCCGCGAAGCAATTTACTTAGGACTGGTCAATTTAAATTTGCAAGGCAAAGTTGTTTGTAATTTTCATTGTATGAAAACATGAAAAATGGTAAGAAACGAAATTTATGTATCGTAAATAAGAAGAAATGTAATTTGATTGCAGGTTTTTGACAATAGATTAATTAGTATTTAAAAGAAAAGTATCTCATTATATTAGTGTAGTTTTCAAAAGTCAAAATCAACAATAACTGCGATCCGCGACTGGGGAATATACTGGAAGTATAGCTTCCAATTCCACTTCCAGATAAATTCATACATTAAAAATATCAACATCTTGCCGGTGAAACACAGCACAGCAAACTAGATATAAAGTTCTCTTCGCGACAGTTGACGACTCGCCTCATTAATGTAATGGGTTGGGTTTGTAATTACTTAGCTACTTAATGGGCCAGTTCCAACTTCAAGCCAAGTCGTTTTAAGTTTCTTTATTATTATTATTATTATTCAGACAAACATGCGGTTAACAGAATATCATTCCAAAACACCAGCATTTTTAACAAGAAAAAACAAACAAGTAGGTAAAATACAAAGAAGATTAAATATTGCGTCGACTATAAAATACAATGTCAGATTAAATAAAAAATGTCGCTTAAATATATTATATCACAATCATCAATTCAAATAAGTTTACATAAACAGTCATACATTAGAAAGAAATAATCCCATTTTGTCATTGAACATATCAGATTCAAAATTCAGTTTGGTGATATCATTAAGGAGTGAGAGTGCTCGCGTAGTAGGGGCGTTTCTTGCTTTAGGAGTAGCACAGAGATGCGGCTGAAGTTGCTACGACACGGCTACGTGCGAGCTACGCCGTAGCAGCGTAGCAATTATGTGAATCGATCGAATATTTGATCAGCTTACTATTTTTAGGCCTTAGAAACCATTCTAATTTGAACTTTGTTCCCTCAATAAGAAGGTTAATCAGCATTATTTTATATACAATTCTAGATGACGTCTGTTTACGTATTTGACTATTCTTCAAAGGGCGGAGGAGAACGAGATAGCCAAAGAGATGCGAGTTCTAGTCCCTGCTCAGACAAAAAGCTTTGTCATTCTCGTTTCTATTTAAAAAATAGTTCTACCCTAAGATTAATAAACGTGGATGAAGCGAAAGTGGTACCTATGTCTGTATAGTAAGAAGTGGTCTCTGTCTACCGCCCGGAAAAAAGACTGAACATGACTGGTGATAATGTTTATGTATGTCTACCATAATATGTCTCTCCCCAAATCATGGCCCATTTATTACGCTCCCAAGCATATCCAAGAGCTGCACACGTGAGGACCTGGGGATTACTCTTGAAATCAATATCAATCCCGATTTCAACCCAATGCAATACCAAAGTAAATTTTAGACCGCTACTCTTGAAAATCTGCCCGCCAAGTGTTGAATAATGTCCGATTTCATTTAGTTCACTCAATATCCGCCCAATAGGAAACCAAGCAAGGTGGTATAGTGTGGCATTCGAGAGTACCAAACACCAGATCTCAATGTCGACGGATCGGAATCGCCGTCAAGATTTTTTTCTTTGTAGTGTACAATGCTACTGACAATGACACCTAAGTATATAGTCGCCGAATTGACAGGAAAAAAGACGATCGTATGATATTGTAAGGGACGCAGCCTACAAATACGAATTAAACTCACTGAAACTCTTGAATTTATTTATCTTTCATTAAGACAACTGCACTTAACATTTTAATAATACCAACAAACAATTCCCAAACGGGATGATCCAGTAAGCCTACTATGTAAGTAGCGGCAGGCTCGAGAAGCTGTCAAACGAGAGCCATAGTAGTTCTTTCTGTCAATATGTCATGTTTGACAGCTTCTCGAGCCTGTCGCTACTTACATAGTAGACCTACTGGAGCGAATTCGTCTGCTCCAGGAAAGAGCCGCGATTTAACTGACTGAAACCAACAAAACCAATTCATTCGAAAAAGATTCAAATTTCGAACAAACTTGCGGCCAGTCCCAAAAGCAAAAGAGACGGCATAACCGATGCCACAATATACATGTTTATGTGTTTACCGCTAATGAAATTGCTTTATTGTTTTGTTTCAGCCGCGTGGTCGGTGTGAGTAATGCGCGGGCGCGTGTCCACGTGACGAGTAGACTGTGTGACAGAGACAGAAGACCATGGCCGACCCCGACTTCGATGATGAGGTGAGCTTGCAAGCTCTTATAAACAACAACAACATAATTACTATGGCCCTACTATGGCCCCGTATTTTCAGCCTGTGGCCTAGTTGATAATGCGTCTGCCTACGAAGCACAGGATCGCGGGTTCGAATCCCACCCAGGGTATACATTCGTGTGATGTGCACTTGTGTTTGCCTTGTGTCTAGATGTTGTATATTTATATAAGTATGTATATCAGCTGGCTGACACTCAAAGTACAAGCTTTGCCTAATTTGGGGTCAGATAGCCGTGTGTGAACTGTCCCCACATAATAATATTATTATTTATTAAAAAAAAAAAATTTTCTCGCGGTAAATCGTAGCCTATGTTCTTTCCCAAGGTCTATTCTATCTTTGTGCCAAGTTTCACCAAAATCGGTTCGGTAATTTCGGAGCCCATTCAGTAAATAGGAATGTTTTAGGTATTTTTTTACACCTTGGGTTACATTATTGAAGTTTTAGTAAATATTCCTAATTAAAAAAAAATAGCCTATGTTACTCAGGGTGAATGTAGCTTTCTAATGGTGTAAGAAATTTTGAAATCGGCACAGTAGTTTTTGAGTTTATTCATTACAAACATACACACACAAACTCACACACACACACACACACACACACACACACACACAAACACACAAAAATACAAATCTTTCCTCTATCCCTATATAATATATATTAATATTATAAATGTGAAAGCGTGGATGTTTGTTACCTTTTCACGCAAAAACTACTTGACGAATCATCATGAAACTTTGTACACATATCCTGGGAGGTACTAGAAGTAACATAGGGTACTTTTTATAAAAAAAATAAAATAAAATAAAAATACTTTTTACCGCGGAAAAATACTTATTTTCCACGGGATAACCTGTTAACGCTTAAGTCAAGTATAATATAATTGAACTTTTTCTTTCTTTATTAAGTACTTATCTTCTGAAATAGCTTGTTCATCTTTCGCCTTTTATCACAATTATGTTTTGATCCTTACCGAATCTGCCTCTGGTCCGAATAGTTCGTGCGAAAATAGGGAAAATATAGTGCGAATTATAGCTTCCTTTTGTTCTCTTTCGGAAAAATAAAATACTTTTGTTATTTGTTATTGTGCCGCGGCGCGATCAATGGACGACCAACTAAGCGTATTGGCGCCGACAAACACATTGTTATATACCTATACGAGTAACAAACTAAATTAGCGTATTTCTAAAAGTATTGAAACTTGAAAAGAATGTTAGTTTCTCCTCTGTGGTCGAGTAGTAAAACGCTCGCCGCACGTTCCGGGTTCGAATTTCGGTGGGGCATTCGTCGAAGCGTTTACCTGGAAAGCCGCAGGAAGACGGAAACAGGGTCGACCCAGAACTACTTGGCGCCGCTCGGTGGAAAAAGAAGCTGCATCCATCAGTTACTGCTGGAAAGATCTGGAAGGTGCAGCGCAAGATAGAGATCTTTGGAAGACTATACTAAGAGCCCTATGTCCCTGCTGAGGGATAACAGGACGAGAAGAGAAAGAGAGAGATTCGTCGAATAAATATCAATTTGCGCTATTTTCCCCAATTTGGTTAGGATCAAATCACCTGATTATCCGAAAAGAAATATGATTTCGTGCTTCGCAAGGCACGTACGGACGTTGGTTCCGGCTACTATCTACTAATTAGTCGTTACATAAGCAGTGTCTGAAGCTTTAGGCGGCTCAGTGTCCAATGCAGTCATCATGTCAGCCGAAATACGTCCACTGATGGACAAAGGCCTCCCCCAAAGTTCTCCACAATGATCGGTCTTGCGCTGCCCGCATCCAGCGGCTTCCCGCGACCCTCACCAGATCGTCGGTCCACCTCGTGGGGGGCCTGCCCACACTACGTCTTCCAACGCGCGGCCGCCATTCAAGAACCTTTCTGCCCCAACGGCCGTCGCGTCGTCGGTTCTACGCACAATGTGCCCAGCCCATTGCCACTTGAGTCCAATGAGTTAACCTAAAATGTCAGTCAACCATAAAGATGAAAACCTCTTCAGTGTTTTAGTGTAGGTTTTGTTTCGACACCTTTTCCAAAAGCCCGCATTGCTGTAATAGCGTTCAAACCATCATGCCATGTTTAATAATCGCGTGAGGGTCCGAGTACCTATATGACTATATGTATAGTTATATTAATACAACATGAATACAACATAACTGTTGCCAAAGGAAAACAGCGATAGATTTTGTAGAAAAAAAAATGTAAACACTACACTCACCCGCCTTTTAGCTTCGCCGCTTTCGTTGTAAAAGATCAATGAAGTTTAGCCTACTTAGGCTCTATTAGACTCCGGCTGCAGCTAGGCTACTAAATACCTAGTCCACAGTAGGCTGACGTCTGTCCCTTAGTTTGGACCTGTCCCGGTAGTTTAAAGTACTGTGACAAGATATTCTCTCTTAACTGTAACTGTCAAATTGAGAATTGAAATATCCTTTAACAGATAGGATAAGAGCATAGACATACTAACCCAGCTGGTGTTGTCATAATTCCATTGCTTACTTATCCCATTAGCTGATAGGTTGGAAATTACAGATTTAACTGAGATGGGGCATAAATGTACAAAAAGTTGCAAGGAATTCCTTGTTTCAAATCGATAATATAAAATGTAGTAAAGTCACAGAATATAATATAACTAGCGACCCGCCCCGGCTCCGCACGGGAAAATGGTTATTGTGGGTTATCCTTCAGTATATTATGCATGTATTATACATATAAACCTTCCTATTGAATCACTCTATCTATTAAAAAAAACCGCATCAAAATCCGTTGCGTAGTTTTAAAGATTTAAGCGTACAAAGGGACATAGGGACATAGGGACATAGGGACATAGGGACAGAGAAAGCGACTTTATTTTATACTATGTAGTGATGGTACTAGCCTTAGAGTAGATTTTTTTTTATTTATACTCTAAGGTACTAGCATATATCTCTAACAAGTTTCACTGAACTATAGCCCCGTATTAACATATGGAGTGGAATTCCTATCGCCTCGCCCGGCAACGTACCAACTCGGATTGGGACCGAACGTACAATGGCATCCTGATTTGCATTCCTGGTTTCCTGGTGATCGAGGTTCTGAATTAATTGACTGTGCGGCACGAGGAAATATTTGACATAGCTTTGGAACCGTCATATGACTTGAACTAGCTAGCCGCACCCTATCTATTCTAAAGATTTGAGAAATATGGTTAGAGAATCGATGTATCTTCCAAAATATTGACTGTGGTTTACTGCAGATACTAGAGAATATTTTGTTGACTATTATTCCATTTAGAAAAAAATTATATGGAGTTTGCACTGGAAATTGTAAGAGCGAGAAAAATCTTTTGAACCCTACTAATTATTCGAAAAAAGATCTTGGGGTACCACAGTACGAAACAGAAAGAGTAATAGATTATTCAAGGGTCAATAACACAACGATTAATTTTTAATGAACGCGAAATTTAATTCGTTAATTCATAATTTGCATATTATTATTAACTCTACGTAAAATTTGATCCTATTATAAACTATTTACACTTATTTGTATTCACTATAACTGTATCTCTTGCCTGGGTATAACTGAGGAGGCATCATCATCACAGCATTGCCATACTTCTTAATCCATTCCCTTTCAAAACCACTCCTTTTCTTCTCTTCCAAAGACCGTCTTTCAATGTCAGGATCCATAGTTGTAGAAGTTTTAGATCTAGCCTTACTCTGCAAATAAGACTCGTACAGGCTCATACGTGATAGTACAGAGTTGTCACCTGAAGGTTCTAAGGGCACATTGATGGGATCAAATGGAAGGGTTAGCATGAATTTGCTCGGGTCTCCGAAATAAGGGGTTCTGCTTTCATCAGGGGTTTCTGTGATGTTTTCAAGGGGTGTGGTGATTGAAGTGGTGACGATGGGTTTGGCTGTGGTCGGTCGTTTTCCATCATCCCAGATAACTGAGTCGATCCAACGGGCGAAGCTTGCTACTCTTGCGAATGCATGCGTTCTTGTGTACATCGCGCAGGGGTGCAGGAAGGATGATATGCCGATTAGAGTGTTGTTTTGGACTACTGCTCCTCCATTGTCTTTCTGTAAATGGAAAGGCGTATATCAGTAAACACAATCTTATAACAGAAATTCACGCTCTGTTAAAATTTGATAAGGAGTTGGGAATCTTACAAACTTACATGTACCACAGCGTCAAGTAATTAAGGTAAGAGAATACCGAATTTTGGATTTATCTTTTGTCGGTGTAGTCTACACCACTCCATTCTATTCTCCGTCTTCTGTTTGACTTTGTGATACGACGTTAAATCTATGCCTTCCTTAATTTGGTCCATGTACGTTCTTCTTGGTCGTCCTCTCTTTCCTCTGTCCTCCTTTTCCTTCAATTATGACTCTAACAAAAGCTGTCGTAAGACCCAGACTTACCCTGCAGAATTTCCTGTTGATATCGGTGACGCCGCCGACGCAGATGTAGTGTCCGGGTAGCAGCTTGGTATAGGAGTCGCAGATGGAAGACTCTATCAGAGGCGCATTCACCACTCGCATGTGCTGCAAATATTGACAATTTATTTTAGTTTTAGGTCATTTTGATTAAGAAAGTGAGCAGAAACCATTATTTATTTGATTACTTTCACGGTGGTTAAATATAATTCAATAAAAATCTCTAGCGGAATAATATGTTAGACTATGGTCTATTTATTCTGGAGAGGGTCGCGGGACGCAGGGTTGACTGTTTGAAGGTGTTTTCAGGAGGCCTTTGTCGAGCAGTGACTTTTGGTTTTCGGTTTCTTTATTCTAGGAAAATTTCTCTTTTCCTTCAAATAAATAAATAAGAGACATAGTTTCATCCGGTTTGTTTCTATCAAAGTTGTACCATTCGTTAATGCGTCAAAAAGTAAAAGGAAATAATAGTAGGGAAAGAAAGACAATATTTGAAAGGTAACATTCAAAGGGCTACAATCTACATACCCAAGGATCTTATAAGCACTAGTTGAACTTAATATAGCCGATGACCATTAAAAAACACAATTTTAAGAAGTATTTAACGTTGCCAGGACGAAGAAGTTCAGAAAGGAGAGCATAACCACTTAAAACTCACCCCAACAGGAGTCCATCCAACGATAGACGTGAGGTATCCCAGCGACGCCTCCTCATCATACCCTGGTAACTTCGCGCTTTGGACATTGTCACCAAACTCTAACTCCGAAGCCAACTTCAATGCTGATACTTTCAAGTCGAAGTTGTTGATTAGTGTGGTGATCTAAAGCAAAAAATATAGTTACTTTTAAGCGAGTCATAGTGGAAGGATTGTCTAAAGAGAAGGTAGAAGTCCTTTCCAATTTGTATAGCAAATCAATCTCTTATATTATTTGCGTTCAAGACACCCACAGAGATGAAACACACAGCTGCCCATATATACCAGGACTTGCGCTAGAGAAGTGGAAAGAAACAAACTTTTATTCCATTTTCCTTCAGAAGGTTTACGCTGACATGAAAATAATACCCAAAGTCATTCCAGTTGCATGGACATTGTTTAATATCACAAATAAGGATATGCTGAGCCGAAACCGATGTTGGAAGACAATAATTGAAGAAACGAATTTTAGCATGTTGTCGTCCGCGTGACACAAAATAAATAAAAACAGAAATCAACCGACTTTAGCTAGAGCCATATCATATTAGTTCGTTTAGGTAGTTACAGTGAAAGATTAAAATCGTATGTAACATGCAGAACTTTTAAAAGTTAATTAAGTCGTTCTTCAATTTACTTTAGGATGCACATTTTGAAAATGTTATCCGTTTCATAAATGATTTTCATACACAAAATGGAAGCCATACGTGGCCATATTGAGGGAGATCGCAAAGTTTTACGACTCATAGTGAGACGTGAGTATTTCCCCATGACTCTGAAGGGGAATCTTTGGATGCGACGGAATGTGTTGAAATCCGCAGACGCCTTTCCCGGAATGTAAGAAGTTAAATTACAGGAATGGCGTTCCGAGAAACCGGTTCTAGACTGGAAATAATAAGGAAATTACTTTTTCGAGAAATTGTATTCCTTTACTGGTATTTAGAATGTATTCGTTTGTACATATTGTTAAAGTATTTTTTCCAAGTCTCGTGCATTTTGTTTTTCAATTTGATTTGAGCATAGTGAAAAATAGCATAATATTACAAATTGAAAATGCAGGGACATAGCGGTTGCGGCGGCGGTACAGAACCGAGACATTCTTAGTAAGTATATAACGTATCTAGCCGGGGCGTGACGCTAGTAAAAAATAAACTAAGGATTACTTTGCAAAAGCAGGGATGTACGTATATCCAAGAAAGCAAGTTGCAAGTAGATTTAAGTGGTTTGCCTACCCTTCCGGGAAAAACGCGTAACTGTATGTATTATGTAAATTCATTATTAGCGGTTACCTTGTATAGTGCTCCTCCCTTATTATTGTAGGAGCTGCCAACCCTGACGGTGTAGTTCTTCAGATTCCGGTGAGTGACGTACGACGAGATGACGTCCCTGGAACGAGGAGCTTTCGATAAGTCACCGTCAAGCGCGAGTCGCGGCTTGCGAAATATGGTTCCGAAATATTTCTTTATTCAATAATGTTTTCTATGTTGCCATTATCAAGTTACATGCTCACCAGATTACGTATCAGATAATAAAGGGCTAAAACAGGGGGCCACATCGCATGGCTATCACACGGAAGGAAATATTGTAAATAGATTTTATTGTAAAAGAAAACTTCTCTGCCTGATTGAAATATGTGTAAAATCCCACATGATAAGAAAATAATATTTTTTCTAAGATTTTTCTAATATAAGATCGAAAAGAAAAGATAGAAAAGAAATATTCTTTCAGTAAAATCCTACCTACTAATATGTTTTCCTTTCGTATAGCATTATTTTCTTCCGTGGTATGGCATAGCCGTTCTGTATGTGAACTACAAGTACAAAAATACAGTAGACAGCCACCAGCTACATGATTATTACTTTTAAAACTTCTCTTCAGCAACTCAAGATATGGCGATGAAATACCCTCTCATGAGTGAACAGTTTGTAACTATCCAAAGGGACCCTAGAATTGGCAACTGCGACACAAAGGACGGGGAACAAAGGTTGACGTCAAATTAGAAACGAAAGGCCTTTTCCGGTATTAACGCAAGATATTGGACTTGGGTCGAACCGTGCGCATAGGGCAAATGGTTTAAAATATATTTTTGAATGTCATCCAGATTATGAGGTATTTTGCTCCTTTTGTAATAAATAGTCGTTAATTTTATTGATCTGTTATGTTGTAGGTGGTTGTAGTAGGTTACAATAATTCAATATAGGTAAATGTAAATGAGGTGAAGATAAATGGGTGTAAAAATAAAGGTTATCTTTTAACTATTCTGTCTGTATGTTCTGAATGAGTCTCACCTGAAAATTATTGTTAGATGTTTTGATTTAGTTTGTACTGAAATTTTATTATTAACTAACTGCAGCTTCTCCCACACAAAAAAAATTGCAGATTAATACACGCTTACATACATTTTTGGAATATTGGTAGTTTAGAAACAAATAAAAAATGAAAAAATATAATAGAGGTAATTATTATGTCTATGAAGAAAATTTTTGAAGGCGGAATTTCATAGTATTGTACAACCACTTAATACAGAACCCAACCGAAGCATATCTTAATTTTATTTTTATTCGGGGATCCTTAGGGATTTGTCCGAAAGCTGTACGATAGGGCAGGGTATAACGCTCTATGTTACACTATCGCGTAAAGATCGTCTGTGGCGTAGTGGCTAGATCCGTTGCCTTTGATTCGGCAATTTGTTCGATATCTGACACGTCTCGACGTGATTGCCGTTTGAATTTGTCATTATCACAACATCATTCAATTTAAGAGTCGTGCCTATTTTATTCTATTCTCCGTCCTATGTTTGACTTCCAGATGCGACACAATATCTATCGCATTTTTGAATTTATAATTGCTTTTATTTGACAATTTCAAGTCAATATTATTAATGTGAGAAATGGCTACCTTACATAAAAATTCAGAAAGCGCGTGTGAATGTGAAGTCGACCATCATGCGTTGGTTTTATGTATGATAGACTAAAAAGAAAAAAAATACACTTAGACTTTAAAACATATTTTTTTTTATTTAAAATGATCAGATCTTTTTATCGTCTCTGCTCTGACCTAATCTCCAACCATGGATGTAGTAATTTATTTACACACTTTCTAACATCACTTCTGGCTCAAGATTCTTTAGCTGTAAATAATAATCATCCACAACGCCTCATATAAAACTTCTTGTCTTCATTTTAATCCAGCTTCTATTCGGGGATCCCCAAGGATTTGTCGGGGGTTCCGATTGGTCGGGGTATAACGGGTCGGGTGGTGTTCAGGCCCTATCGCGTTTATCGGCGATCCCCACAACGTATGGCCACCCGGAGGCAGATTGCACCAATATGAGATTTTGGCAATAACCGAGCCTGTGTAAAATAAGCGATCTGGGTTAAGGGTTTTACTAGTTCAACGAAATCCGCATCGACTTCTTTAATAGTTTCAGTATGGGTTTAATAATCCTAACACCAAAGTTTGTGAGATAAGTTAACCTTGAAACCTACATGGTTAAGCAATATTATAGATTGTATGTGTCGTTTAAAAAAATATATCGAAGACTTCACTTTTTTTTATAGGTAACGTTAACTTATCCATAATTATACAAATGGCTACTTTTTGAAACGTTCGGAAAATTTTAATGCAATGTTGTAACAATTTAACGTCAATGAAATTGGTACTCAATACCGGGTGACGATTTTACAAAGGAACAGAAAATTTAAATATCTAAAATACGTTCCAAGACACTGATGGATGACTTACAGGAAAAGGTCTCAAATAGGGACTTGGATATTCAAAAATATGTTCTGAATTGTCACTGCCGAGTACCGACGACTTAGTCATGACTTACGTAATGTTTGTAAAGTACGAGTATGATGGCGCTGCATTTGCATTTATTGTTAATAAGCAAAGTGGTAGCCATTGGGAATTTAGAGGATTTAAAATACATTCTAGTCGACATTGATCGCGAGACATTTGTACGAAATGACGAGCCAATGCTTTTATTTGTAATAAAATAACACAAATCGCTTTTCAGCGTCAACATTTTAATGAAGTTACTAAGTTTTGCTCAAACCAAGGCTGGCTCTTGTCTCACACTAATGAAGAATAAAGTCTTAAAATTTAAAGAGGCGATGCGATATTAGTTTGAACAGAACTGGCAGTTGCATGTACTTGCTATTGAGGAGTAGTGGTAGCGAAAACGAATTCGGAGGTTTAATACATTACACGACTAAATAAATACGTCTGGAAGAACTTAAATTGGATTTAGTGATAGCCTATCTAGAGCAAATGCTTGTTGCGTATGAAACCGCTGTAATTGTATTGGTTGTCGACAAGAAAAAGGATACAAAATTGGAACTTGGAAATACGAAATGTATGTTCTGAACTTTTAACGACCATTTACGCCTATATTTTTATATTATGTAATGTAAATAAGTCGACTACGGAGAACGATATAACATCGCACGTATTTAAAAAGTCACAATTGCGTGTATCTGTGCATATGCTGTCAATGAAAAACGACAGAGGTTATAATGCTTACAAAGTGTTAATACCTAAGCATAAATTAGACTTATTTCTAGATGAAAATTTTTGGCCTGAGGGTGTATTGTTTAGGCGTTTCATAGATTTTTCGAAACCCAGAAAGAAAAGTAGCACAGACCCAAGACCCTAATAATGGATAGTGCAAAAATAAACAAAACTTATTCGTTCGTGAGTTTCAATTGTAAAGGTCTTTCTGGTTCAATGGGATGCGTGAGGAACCTATGTGGGTCAGCTGACATAGTCGCTCTCCAGGAGACCTGGCTACTTCAACACGACATACCATTGCTGGGAACAATAGATGCGGAGTTCGCGTACACCGGTAACTCAGCTGTGGACCTGTCTTCGGGAGTTCTGCGTGGCCGGCCCTACGGGGGGGTTGCGCTCCTATGGCGAAAAAGTGTTTTTCCACGTGTCTCTGTGATTCAGTGTAAAAGTGCTAGATTAACGGGAATCAGGATTTCGATGAGTGATAAATCTATGATAGTTCTCACGGTGTATATGCCTACGGACCAGCGTGATAATTTACCAGAATTTGAATCATGTTTAGGGGAAATGTGTGCGATTATAGAGAGTGAAGACGTGGACTTAGTGTACTTATTGGGGGACTTTAATGCGCACCCAGGTGAACAGTTCTACAGTGAGCTCGAGGACTATTGTTGTGTGCAACAACTTTGTATAGTGGATACTGAGCTATTGCCTGCTAATTCGTATACATATGTTAGCGATAGTCACGGATGTAGGAGGTGGCTTGACCACTGTGTGACCTCTGTAGCAGCTAGACAAACAATTGTAAGTGCTAATATTCATTATAATGTATTTTGGTCCGACCACTTTCCTATGGAAATTATTTGTAGATTGGATAATATTGTACCTAAAATAACCTCTGACAACAACATGATTAATGACCACAATATAATAAAAGGTGTTGTTTGGGGTGAGAGGAATCAGGAGCAAATAAATAAGTACCATAGGTTATGTGATAGTAAATTAAAATGTATAGATTTTCCTGAGGAATTTAAATATTGTGCTGACAATTTATGTAATAATTTTGACCATAGAATTGTAATTGATAACCTGTATGATTCAATCGTAACAGTGCTTGTTGATGCCTCTGTATCCACTCATAAAAGCACATCGTTTAAGAGGGGACGCCACATTACGGGCTGGAATAAACATGTTCGGGATGCGCACCAAAAAGCCAGAGTATGTTTTCAGGTGTGGTGTTTGTACGGCAAGCCTAAGGAGGGTAGGATATTCATAGATATGGATACCACCAGAAAAGAGTTTAAAGCCAAACTAAAATATTGTATTAAGAACAGAGAGCAAATAAAGATGGATATTATCGCGGCTCATCATAATTCAAAAAAGTTTACTCAGTTTTGGAAAGCTACTAATAAACTTACTCCAAAGGTGAGCCTGCCTGCCAGTGTGGAAGGGATCAGTGAGCCCCGTGATGTGGCCAACCTTTTTATGAAACATTTCACAGTAGAACCACTGTTGAAACCGGTGGAGTGTGAGCTTATGCTCGATGCTGGGCGGCGAGGCTCTGATGATCAGCCAGTAAGAATAACCGCAGTTGAAGTTGACAGGGTAATTCGACAGATGACCAGAGGGAAGTCACCGGGCCACGACGGGCTCAGCAACGAGCATCTGCAACACGCAGGTGTTCACCTACCCAGGGTTTTGTCCATGTTATTTACTTTCTGTATGCGGCATAACTATCTACCGGCAAATCTGATGAAGACTATAGTTGTACCTATAATTAAAAATAAAACAGGGGACGCATCTGATAAAAACAACTATAGGCCCATATCTTTGGCTACGACACTGGCTAAGGTGCTGGATAGTGTGCTTAACGGACATCTAAAACAAAACGTCTCGCTGCAGGATGCCCAGTTCGGTTTCCGACCTGGGCTGTCCACTGAATCTGCAATACTGTGCCTTAAGCATACTGTCCAGTATTACACCGACAGAGGGACGCCCGTGTACGCATGCTTTTTGGACCTGTCAAAAGCTTTCGACATGGTTTCATATAATGTCCTCTGGAACAAAATGAGACTTAATACTGAGTTACCAATAGAAATTATTAATTTGTTTAAATATTGGTATGACAACCAAAGTAATTGTGTAAGATGGAATGGCCAATGCTCAGATGAATATAAATTAGTTTGTGGAGTAAGGCAGGGGGGATTAACCTCTCCCACCTTATTTAATTTGTATGTTGATGGACTGATTGGGGAGCTCAGCAGCGCAGGTGTCGGTTGTTCGGTTGACGGTTGTTTTATCAACAACATAAGCTATGCGGACGACATGGTGCTGCTGGGCCCCTCAATCAACTCCATTAGGATACTATTGTCCATTTGTGAAAAATATGCAGTGGCCCATGGGCTCAAGTACAATGTCAAAAAGAGCGAACTGCTGGTTTTTAAAGCTGGAACTAAAACTTACCCAGTTCCTCCAGTAACACTAAATGGTACAGTTTTACAGCAAGTTTCTAAATTTAAGTACCTGGGCCACTGGGTCACTGACTGTTTGACAGACGATGTAGATATTGACAGGGAACGCAGAGCATTGTCGGTGAGGGGTAATATGCTATCACGCAGGTTTGCACGCTGCTCACGTGATGTGAAAATCACACTTTTTAAAAGCTATTGCCAACCATTGTACACGTGCAGCCTGTGGAGCAAATATACCAAAAAAGCCTACAATGCTCTGCGTGTCCAATACAATAATGCTTTCAGGGGTTTGTTGGGGCTACACTGGCGCTGCAGTGCGTCCGGGATGTTTGTGGACCACAGTACAGATGGCTTCCAGGCCATTCTGCGTAAGCGAGTGGCCTCCCTGTGGTCTCGAATTAATCGTAGCACCAACAAGCTCCTGAGGGTCATCGCGGACAGAGTGGACGGTCCAATACTGAGGCATTGGTCATCCCTACATGTATGTCAGAATGATAATTTTAAATTTTATTAATTAATTGATTGTTTTATTAGTAACACTATGGATTGTGCTTGATTTGTACTTTGATCCGAAAAAAAAAAAAAAAAAAAAAAAATTTTGACAATACGAGTTAAGTATGACGGCGCTGCAGATATACTGGTTGCTGAAGAGTAGAGAAGTCGCCAATAGGAATTAGAAGATTCTAAATACATTCGAGTTGACGCAGATGACTACTTACGTCTGAAAGCACTTGGACGCAGTGACCAGCCAATTCTTGTTGAGTATGACGGCGCTACAGATGTATTGGTTGTTGAGGAGCAATGTGGCGGCAAATGGGAACTTGGAGATCTGTGTGACGGCTGCACCGATGTGTTCTATGCTGCCGCCGTCGTCGTCCAGCGTATCACGGTCGCCTGCGGGACAAAACACTATTTAAACCCACAAATACAATACTTTACAAATATTTTTCATTGACACCAGTAATAAAATAGGACAGAAATGTTGTTAACAGCTCATTTGACCCTACCATGACATCAGGGTTAACTGGCTTTAGTCGACCACGATGGCCCATTTCGGGTTGCTTGGTCAAATTCACACACAACCTTTGAATTTCTTCGCAGGTGTGTGCTGTGTAGGTTTCCTCACGATGTATTCCTTTACCGTAAGAGCGTCGAATAAACGTATATGTGAACTCGAAAATCGAAAACACATTGGTACGTGCCGACTCTTAAACCCGCAAACTTCTGAATGGAAGTCAACGTCCTAGTCACTTGGCCACCGACGCTGGAAAATGGAACATGTTTTCTGGCTTCTTCTTCTTCTTCTTTGCGTTTCATAAGCCATGTAGTCCTAGTAAGTTGCTACGTCCTCGTTTCTCTGGTTAGTCTTGTTGAGGTTATAATTCTTCTTTGATTATATTCTATTAGCTACTGGTATGTTCTAGGAAGATGAGCGTTTCGCTAGGAATGAATCCACTAATAGTATCCCTTCATTTAGCGTGTCGCTCGCTGATTTGGAGCGATACTATTGGTGGATTTTTTCCTCGCGCACTATTTTCCTAGCACCTGTGGAACAGCCTAATACGAATATAATTGTTGCTGCAACGTATATGGGATTCTCAAAATTACTGGGTCTATTAAATCTAGAAAACCCGAATCATATTTTTATGTTTCGAATTCAAAGTTCTTACAAATTTACCTCTTTAAGTTAGTGTAATGAAAACTCCTGGGCTTGGAATCGAATTTGTTTGCTAAGCAATACAGTAGAAAAGCATGAATAGAACCGACAAATTAACTTTATTTACAAAACTGATCGGTAAAGGGTAGGCAGTTCAAGGGCAATTCAAGGGTAACTTAAGCTTTTGATATTGTGTCATGTAATATTATGTTTCTATTCTATTCTATTCTATTCTAATATCGATAGGTACCTAGAAATTACTTATTAGGTACATAATTTTCAAAATGATACGTATTTGTTCGTTCCTTTTCGTACAGGCAGTACATTACGTATAATATTATACATATTTATATATTTCTGTGTAATAAAATAATTACCTACAATACAACCCATCGAGCCCGATTTGGATTAGCTTCATAGCTGCCTCTGTATTAATGGATGCTGACAGGTTTTGGCTACTGTGACCCTTAATACTCGTATATTTATAATAGGTAGGTACTGTGGTGTGCATGTGTCCTTCATGCACACCGCTTTCATGCTGGCAGCCTCTTTTCGCGTTTGAGGCTTTATAATTGTGAAAAGTAATATACATGTATTTGAATTCCTGCTTTTATTGCCCTGCCCTCTCGTGCGCCCGCTGATGGCTGGCATAGTCAATCTTAGCAGAGTACAGGATAAAAAGGTCAGAGACTCAGCATATGTGCTGCTTTTCACTCTCTGCCTGAGTTACATCTAATCTTCCCTCAGAAAATGTGCGGTCACACTTAGGGTAAGTGAGAATGCCATTCCGGTAACAGTAGTTTATAGCCACTGGGTCTAGCTTTGAGCTTATCTCGCTTAGCATCTTTGTTTGTCCTCAAAAGCGTAGAGTCTACGCCGTAGACGCTTCTACTAACATGCATTAAATAGGAAAACTATCTATCTTACGATGTACATAGTGTTTATTCTGAATATTCAGATAGTCTCTATAGTTTGTTTCATATTAATCTGGACAAAAGGTCATTGACGCCTGCATAAAATGCGCACATTTTTTTCAATCGATACGATAGAATTATAGGAAATTATCGCAAAATACGTAATATGGTATGCCCCGTAGGCTGAGGCTGAGGCTGGGTGAGCTTGTGACATTATTTTTAATAACTTTCAAGAAAAGAAATAGGTCAATGAACTTTTGTCCGGATTTATATGAAACAGACCATAGTCACTATTTGAATATTATAGTATAATATACTATATCGTAAGCAGCTTGTGAATAGCATTTGACGTGTTTATCTTCCCAAGACACGCGTACGCTAGATGCTTTCACAGATCGAATACGAACTTTGAAATTGAGCTTAAAGGTGCTACCACATTGTCTCAATAAGGCGAGATAGATTTAACTTGATTCCTAATTATGTTACTTTATTGTTTAAAATGAATTTATGTAAAATAACCGCTCGTAGATTATTTCTATCCTTAGAGCAACGCCGGCCTTCCGGTACGTTTCTATCCCATTGGGAGACTGAAATAGATTATTTTTATTGTAAGAAATTTCGTCATTTGTATATTTTATATTTATTTAGATATATTTTAGCAACATTTTTTTTTTTTTTTTTCTAGCCCGTACTGTCCCACTGCAGGGCAAAGGCCTCTCTCATCTCCTTCCACTTTTTCCTATCCCGAGCTATGCTCTCCCACTCCCCAGAGTACGCATCCAGCTCGTCTCGCCACCTCTTGCGGGGCCGACCACGACCCCTTTAGCAACATTAATTTAAAAAAAATGAAGATCGAACAAAAGTAACTATTATATGCCAAATATTTTGGAACTGAAGAAACATATATAGAGGTTGTCTAAATTATGCTGGTTTAGGTGCTTACTCCCATGGCATCTTGCATCTTGCTCATCTCATTGAGATGAGCTGACGTCACAATATTTTATGATGCCGCTCCCTATCCCGCTCTCGCTCCGCTTGTGACGAGCGCGGCCCTAATAAACCACAATTGCTTGTCGCCGATAACGGCAGTTCACGGCTCATAGCTCAGCTCTCGCTGCCAAACTTCTGACTGTTTACATTAACTGACTTGTTTCAATGTTGCTTTGGCTTTGTACTTACACGTATTGTGAACTCAATGTTAAAGAACTTCCTTTCATAGCTTTAGGTCCCTGATTTTTTTTATTTGTTGAAAATATATTAATAATTATAATTTACTCGTATATCGCTCTTCACAAAAAGGAATATCATAGGATAATTTGGTACATAATTTACAATGATGTTGTAATTAGGCTCAATCTAAGCAATAGGTAGGTACCTGTGAAAGACTGGTGCTTGAAATAGACGGCAGGTCTGAGCTTCAGAAAATACTAGCCAAAGACAACTTTGTTCCTTGCTAATAAGATAGTCAGAAAATGATTTTGTGAATTTTATTTTAAATACTCTTTCAACCGGTAAGGAAATGTAGGTTCAAGTTCTTGCTCAAGCTCAGTGTTTTTAATTTTCCCTTTGATTTAAAATGTGTGATTTTATTTTGCAATAAAAATGACATTTCAAGCTAAAAATATCACATTCCATTAGAATTAGCATAGCATTAGACTTGAAAGTCGACTATGACTTATGTCGTATACGCCAACGCCAAGTTATACGAACGTTTGAGAAATAAAACTCCTGATCTGTTTAAACTATTCCGTAAATAAAAGACCAAATGCCTTTTGTACACCTGTGTTGCTTTAATTGTGTTTGTTGTATTCTCTTGTGTGCGATAAAGTATATTCTATTCTATTCTATTCTATTCTATTCTATTCTATTCTATTCTATTCTATTCTATTCTATTCTATTCTATTCTATTCTATTCTATTCTATTCTATTCTACGTTTTCCATGACTTGTAACACCTACAAAGAGAATATTATGATTATATCGAGTCGATGAATCGTAAATAGTGTTCGATTATGGAATAGGGGTTCGTGCATTAATAGACTGGGCTGGCAGGCTGTAATCGAGCATTCCGAGTCAATAAACAGACAGATCGACCAACTGATTGTAGCTTATTGTATATCGTTACTACATATGACACATCTCACAGATGTGTTTATCGGTAAACAGTGATAATAGATACGCATTTAGTGGAATCTCAGCACAAATAGAAACTGCTTTATGTGTGTTAATTGACGTCCTAATTATAACAAATGAATAGTTAGCTGATTCTAGAATCCGCAGAGATCGATACTCTGGCAATAAACTGCCCGTTAATCTAACGATTGTTTCATTTTCTTCTTGTGGTACAATTATGTTTGTATTTGTACTCGTAATATACATTTAATACTTTAGTTTTGTCTGTTAATGCAAAATATCCTTGGTGTTTAACTTGAAATAAAACATAACTTTAATAAATTTTATCTCATTCCCACAAGAAAATATCTTAACGCGTGTTGAAAGCTGCTTTAGTTTATTTATCTTATAAGTTGAAGTTTTTATTGTTAATTTATTGTTTGTAAAAAACTCAATGAAATTGGTTCTTCAACTATAAGTACCAGGGTTTCAGAAACTCGGCAGAATTAGATCTACCTAGACGTAAAGCCTGCAATGTTTTTAAATTTCCTTGTAGTTTTCTTGAAGTAATCTTTGTACACGTTTCACGTACGGGACCTAGATAAAATCCAGTCCGTCTAGAATTGGGTGAGAGCTGACTAGGGTTGCCAACATTTTAAAACCTTTTTAAGTCGTGGAAGGTGTGTTAATACGACGCTACGTAGAGTTTTTTAAGAAACAAATAATTTGGTAAGACAGTTTTACTAATATCTATTACAAAATCCCGGACAAATTATAAAAGGAAGCAGTGTATTGTGAAAATTGGGCAAAGGTTTAAGAATATTGCGTAAACTCCTGTTTTTATGTCTCCAGAATTTTAGAAAGGCATAATATTAATGGTGGATATTACTATGTTTTCTGTCGTAAAGCAAATCTGTATAATCCAGTTATGAAATAGCTAGAGTATATTCAACTTCTATTATATACTTTACTACAAAAAAAATACAAACTGTCCCGGGGAGGGAATTTTTTTATGGTCTTCCTCGTATTCGCAACGGAACCGGACGTGTTGCGTAATCGCCTTACTTTTGAAACGTGTCGAGTTGATTTGCTATTAAAACCGTTATGAACTTGGCACGTGCTTGCACTTGTTAATGGTAAATCATTAGTGAATTTCCTAAACAATGCCCTTGTTTTTAAAAACAAAACGGAAATCTGAATTTGAACTTCTGGGTTTTAGACTGTAGAGTAGATTCTAAATAAGTAAAAGTGTTTTACTACAAAAAGCCATCTCCTAGTAATGATATTATCTTTTCATCCTTTTAGTGCTGGCAACTAAAATATTTACTTCCTATTTAAATACAAATCGTGTTGTTAATATTTTTTCTAAGGCAATCTAGTCCTTAATTTGAAAGTAACGAATTGTTTTATTCAAAACCTTGTCATCGTGTTTTATTTCCCAGTTTTTTGCACTCAGGACCAAGCTCAATGTATTTATTTAAACTTTCAACTTGTCGAGGAAACTCTACAGTCAACATAACTTTTCTTTTTCCCATTTTTTATAGCACAGCTGGCTTCGTTAAAATACAATATTAGGTATAATGCCAAGACACTAATTAAACTACGAATACATCGAATCTTTTACGAATAAAAAAACACTCAAAGCGCAACACTACTATTTGTTTCACTCTTTTCACATACAAATCAAACTTGGCGCAGGCGGTAGGATTGTTTAACTTTTTCTTGCCTTGGTACCTGTTTTTTTTAGTTGACCTACGCTTATGACGTAAAATCGTCTAATCTAGTTTCACCGGACTTCGGGGGAGCAGAGGGCTCTACCATTTTTGGTTACTTACCGGAGTCATCGAATAGTACATCTAAACTATAGTCCTCTTCCATCTCCGGTATGCCCCACGCCTCACCTGCGATAATAACATAGCCTGTGTTCCACTAGAGTATTTGTTGTCAAAAAAACTGAAAAGTATTCGAGAACCTTCTGCTAATGTTTTTAAAGTCTAGTTTTGATGCAGTGGATAGAGTCATAGTCATAAAGGCTCAGGACGATAATAATGCTGATAATAAGTAGCGTTATTAAAGTAAGCTATCAAAAAGTAGTTTAGAAATGAGTGTATGGGATGCTATAAAATTAGACAAAAGTCTTCTATATATTACCATCACGATTTGGTATTAATAATTATCATAATTGGCTACAAGAATTACAGGTAAATCGATACACATTTCTTATTGTTTTTTTTTTGTATCAACTGATATCTAAGTCAGTTGCTTAATGAAAGAAAAGGACAAGAACGTCTACTAAAATTCAAAAACCTGTATGCTAAAAGATATAGAGCAAATACATATTTACAGATTATTATTATTATTATTACAAACTTTGGATAGGATTTATATTAACCAACCAATATGTACTTACCTGCTTTGCCCCTAATTAGTAAAATTATCATTTACATAAAAAATAATCTTTGTTGTTTGTTGTGACAAAATAAAAAAAAGTGTGAGTATATTCACAGGGGCCGGCAATTTCTTAGCTTTGCGCAAAAACTTTGCAGCGAATTTCGCCGTTCTCGTATTGTGAACTTTAAGCAATAAAGCGCTTTACATCCTAACACGGATCCATACCTGATTCCCCAGTATCGTCCTCTGGCTCGCTGTTCAGCTTGCCCCAAGCGCTGCCAGCCATCAGTAGTACGAAGCACCGCCACATCTCGTATCGACTGATTGTATGCCAAATAACTGCTGATTTTGAACCTTAGCTGTTATTGTTTGGGAAATAGAGCTTGGTATGCGTAGAGAGGACTTTGGTTTCGGCAAATGACTTTTGACTATTATTAGGATTTATATTTCGAAACTTGTGTGAATAAATGTTTTTTTGCCATAAATAGTATAAACTTAACACTACTGTAGATACACACTTTTGTATTTATTTTTTACATTGGATAATGATGGACTGTACTTTTGGAAGGCCATTGTAAAACAGAATAGAAGTAAAAAAACATTACAGTATGTATGTAATTCACAAATAGGATAGAAAGTGTACATGTAGATGGCCTTATTTCTAAGTAGGAATTTCTACCAGGCAACCTTAAAAAGGTGGAGAATATAAGTAAAATTACTATACTTCTACCTGCTTGTGACATGGTCTTAATTGTATACGGACAAAAAGCACATAAAAATATCACATTATTCTGCTTGAAATATAGAAAACAGTAAATGCCGAACAGCAAATTATCTCTAGCTATATAATACTCGTATACATATAGGTAGGTATATATACCATGTAGAAATTGTACAGGAAAAAAATACATAAAAAAAAAATCTTTAAAAAAGGCTTTTGTATTCCTCTACCTAGTAACTTAATGTACCTACTGTGAAATGATAAGAACGGATAAAATATAATAACACGAAAGGGTTCCTGAGCAAAATCAATAACTTATAATGTAGTGTTCTTTATCAAGTCAGATCTGCGTTACACAGACACTTTGGACTCTTTTCCAGCCAAAAGGAAATAAAGTAATTGAATCAAGTACGTCTGGAACAAGATCCAACCTCTTTGTATTTACAAAGAATACATTATCCAATATTATGAATATGAGTAGCGTTTCATCTCGCTTTGGCTTTGTTTTGTGCCTTTCGCAACTTTGTAAAGCTGTATGCAAAATTTCATATGCCTAGTTCATTTAGAAAAAAATACAAATAATCATTTAACAATGTCACGAAACCTGCTGATATACTTTTATTTATTATATTAACAGAATCTTGATGAATTAGCAACTTTCAGATCTACTTTCGGATTCTAACTTACAACCCTGTACTGCAGAGGCAGGAATACTACGAAGAAGGCAAGATTAACAAAATATAAAATATAAATATGTAAACCGAACGGGGAAATGGACGAAGAGTGCCGAATTGAACAAAAGTGCTCTAATATGCGCACAGATAAACAAAATAATGTTTCTAAATTATTTCCATCGAATATAGAAAGTCTAATCGTTCCCAGCTCTACAAGTTCCTACTTCAAGCAGGATGTTTTCCTCTCGGGCCGAATGTTATGTAAACAAATATCGATACAGTTATAAAATGGTGACATGAGGAAAAAACATGTTTCCTATTTATCAAAGCAAATATATGATTATGACCAGGGAGTCATAAATAAGTAGGAAAAGAGACCTTATTATCAGGTCATAATAACCTATTTTTCAAACGAAAATAATTAGTAAGTAATCATATTTTCCCACACAAATTTAATACTCATATATATTAACGCAATGGGACCACAGAAACGGAAAGAAGGTCGACGTTTTACAAACTGCTTTTTCTCCTAATATTGTTGAATGATTGCATTTTCATTCGTATAATTTTCTTTCGATTAGTTTTTCTTCACCGTCGATAAACGTTCATAAATTTGAAAATGCGTTTAAAGACACATAGGAAAATGTCGGTGTTCGACCCCAGGTTTCTCAAAGCAACCGTCCCAAGTAGTCCCAACACTCTTTTGATCTTTCACCTTTGTTGAGCAAAATAAACCTCAGGTATAAAATAATGAATATTAGGACGATATTCTCCTGAAAATATTTTTTTTCTTTAACCTATGAATGAATGAATTAGTTATATGCATGAAGGAAAAAAAAATTCCACGCGTTATATGCCTGTATATTTTGTGTAATAGGCACAAGCCAAAAAATCCTCGGATTAGTGATTCGGTATTACACCCACGTAATATAAAGAATAACTACAAAATAAAACACCAGAATGATTTATTTTGATTTTTATACACTCAGTTCGGACTGTTTTCAGACAAATCTAACATAACCTCTTACGTTAAAATACAGCAAGCCAAAAAATTATAAATACATACAAACAAACCATATGGTCCAAGAACACAAGATCAACAATTAGACCACGTGACTGACACAAGCCTACGTCATTTTGCCTGATCATCCTTGCCGAATGCGTGTAAGTAATAGACAAGGATGAACAGCGTAAAATGACGTAGGCTTGTGTCAGTCCCGTGGTCTAATTGTTAGACCTTGTTTTTTTGGACCATTATACAAACATATGCTCTAGAAAAACATAACCCTCCTTCAGCAGCGGGCAAAAAGGAAACAATACTCCAGATACCAATATTTAAATCTCCGAAAGAAAGCATTTCCTATTCATAACTTATTTAAAAACAATTGAAAAGCAATCTTCCTTTTGTTATAAGAAACTCGTGCAAAGGTTGGCTCCTCTGGGAATAAGTTTTCTCGCTCGCTTTTATTGGAAAGAACTACATACATACACTACCCTGGTTCCTGTTTCACGAAAACGTTGTTGTAGGCTTTCTACGTAAGCGACAAGCTCGAGAAGCTGTCAAACGCGACATAGTGACATTAGAGCCATAGTAGTTCTGTCAATATGTGGCATTTGACAGCTTCTCGAGCTTGTCGCTTCTAGTAAGCCTACAGAGTTTTTAAATAAATTCATTTGGCGAGCTGAGTGCACATAATTATTACCTTTTGGAAATACTGCTAACGGAAAACAGAACGGACTACTTGTCATTTGTTTTGTTGGCATTATTGATCTCTGTACTACTGCAAGTGAAAACAGATCTTAAGGTAGTTCACCGTTTTTTTGCCTGACTGTATATTGCTTACCCAAAATTAAGACAAATTATCTATGCAATGAACATCAAAATACAGTACTTGCGAATTTAAACTTGTAAAAATTTGTTAGATGTAATTGGGCATAGACTGTGAAACTGTAGGCTCTTCACATAACGTGTAAGAAGCTCGAGAAAGTGTAAAACGCGACATAGTGACGTACGAGTCACATAGTTCTGTTAAAGTCACGTTTGATAATTTGAGCATCTTGCGTGCTACTTTAGTGAGCTTAATGGGAAATGCATAATATTGAGAATGTTTTGTTCAGGTACTGGAATGTGACAATATTTCGTATTTTTTTTTAAATTAAAAAATCGAGGTATACAATCTGCACACACTTTTTAAAGACCCCTACTACTCGTCTTTCAAGCGTCATCGTCGTCGTCGCGCATACAATCATCCGCGTCCGTGTTTTGTTTCACTCGCCTTGCTGCCTGTGATTGTATACGCGACGCACGAAAGACGCTTGTGTGGGGGGGGTCTCTTAAAATTGTATTTAGATTTTGTTCAAGTCCAGTTCGGTGAAGCTAGTTACGTCGATTTTGCGAAAGAAAAAGGACAAATATTTTAGTTTAAAAATATTACATTTATTTCAAAGAAGATAATTTATCAATAATTACATCAATCTCATTTGTATTCAACTAAAACAGCAACAACGCTAAACATGTATATAGAATAAAAAATACCTAACTTATTACATGGAGATAACAAAAATAAAAATACCTATCTAAAAAGAACAAATAACATGTAATTCGTAAAACATGATTACGATTTCTGTTTACATTATCAAACATTGCGTGTAGGCCGGTGTAGGGAATATGATATTAAAATAGAAGTAAAATTTATTTTCTTATTTGAAATTATATTAACAACATAAAAATACCTCAAACATAACAAATGATATCAAAGCCCGACAGCCCCAAACAAATGATAACTAATATTATCTAAATTCAGAATTTTAATACTTATTTTGTTGAAATAATAAAAAAACAAACTTGTACAATCTACATCGTACTACATTCAGATTTCCTAAGGCAATCATCATTTTTTCATCATCAGGACCAATTGATATTGATATTTTTAGTCTTAAACTAAATTGTTTCATTTTGGCTTGTTATAAACTGCTAGACGCAGTCACTAATTAGTTATTATACGTTATATTATAATGTTCGCTTCACAGTAATGCTGTATACACATGTAAAGGTTTATTACCTTGTACAAAACCATGTAATGTGATTGTAATGCTTTGTAATAAGTCGATGGTGTATCTATTATAAATAAATAAATAAATAAGTCATCATCACCATTTTAGCCAGCAGACGTCCACTGCTGGACAAAGGCCTCCCCCAAAGATCTTCACAACGATCGGTCTTGCGCTGCCCGCATCCAGCGGCTTAAGGCAATAAATAAATAAAATTAATAGGACAGTTACACCACCGTCAGACACGTTTTCTAATCAACAATAGGTACCCGTTAATGTTTCTGAATTCAGTATTGGCCATTCGGACTTTCCTTCTTCGGAGATGCCCTGTTAGATTTTGCACTCAAAGCAAAAAATCTTGCTACCAGTTCTGGAGGAAGTCTAGATGTTGACATGCGAGCCGTCAGTTTTTTCTTCAAAGGTTTGTGGATACCTTCTAAAGATGTACGTTCTGTGTTGTTGGTAAAATCTTCCACATTGCTGGAAGTTGTTTCGTCTGCTCTTGTCTGTCTTGTGCGTGCCATCTTATAAGTAGACTTGGTGCTTTCTTCTTGAGAAGAACTTGAAATGCTTCGCTGAATTGGAATGATCTCTTTATTAGGGTAAAATAGCTTCTAATATTATGTAGTACAGCTTCTAAATAAACCGCACACTTATTTGATTCACTCACTAGTATTATGTTTCACGGTTTAAAGACAATACTTAAAGTTACAATAAATGTAAATACACGAACTCCTCACCAAACGATTTAGAAGCATCTGATTTAGCCGAGTAGTTCAACCGCTTATATGTTGAATAAATTGATAAGTTCAAAATTACCAAAACAATTAACGTAACGTACGCATAAAATTATTATGACTCATTGTAATTCTCCCAGCTCGCACAGTCTGATAAAATTTATCTCGGGTAGCAAATTTGCGTATATTGACCTTAGTGACGTTCAGATAACAGTAAAATTGATGTAATACTGGTAGCTTACATATTGAATGGGTATTCCAGCTGGATAGGTCAAGAATGTATATAACATAACACGCGTGCACTTCTTACAGTCAAGGGTATTCGCCTTTTCCTTTATTCCTAACTAACTTCCCGCCGCGGCTCCGCCTGATTCTATAATACTCGTAGTTTTTCCCGTGGGAATGAAGTATTTTTCCGTGGCAAAATTTAGTCTATATTCTTCCGCAAGGTCTATTCTATCTTTGTGCCGACTTCGCACGCTTTACCATTTTTTACCATGGAAATGAGAAATATTCTCGCGATAAATTGCAGCCTATGTTCTTTCCCAAGGTCTATTCTATCTTTGTGCCAAGTTTTACCAAAATCGGTTTAGTATTTTCGGAGCCCATTCAATTATTTTATTAGATATTTTAGGTATTTTTTTACACCTTGGGTTACATTATTGAAGTTTTAGTAAGGATCCCTAATAAAAAAAAAATTGCCTATGTTACTCAGGGTGAAAGTAGCTTTCTCATGATGAAAGAATTATTGAAAAAATAACGAAAAAAAATTGAAATAATCTCTGGCTAAATCATAAAAACAACTACCTCTATGGCCTAAATGATTATTATCATAAGATGATTATGGGTCTAGAAAAAATTCTGTATGCGCAGCGCGGCTTTTTCCCACCTCCCTGGTCTAAAATCACTATTTTAAATAAGGCGGTAATGAAGATGATGATTGTAAAATAAATGCACGAAAAAATAATTAAAAACAGACGACTAACAAGCAACATACCTACTATTTAAACAATTTACCACTATAGTCAATTTACCAAAACTACATGCTCCGACGAATGTCTTATTCATACGGAAAATGTACCTAAATAGAACTTACAAAAGGTTTCGACACCCTCCCAAGGTGTAAACAATTCAGGAACAGAAGAACGCAGGTAAGGTCCCTTAGGAACTAAATTGTTATTCTATCCTTATATATTTTTAGCTTCGAAAACGTTTGGGCGTTTTCGGACGGGGTCAATTGGTGAGGTCTGCAAGATTAGGGGTGGCGAAGGTGGATTCAAGAGGATGTATTTCTATATTATCAAGTCAATTGTTATCGAGAACTAGCTTTCCGCCCGCGTTAACAGTTTTTCCCGTAGGAATGAGGTATTTTCCCGCGGTAAAAGGTAGCCTATGTCCTTCACTAATGTCTATTTTATTTCTTTACCGCGGGAAAATATCGAATTCCCAAGTAATCCGCAAGGCGAAAAGCTAGTACATGCTCGTACATAATTTCAATTCAACGAAAACATAGGCCATTGTGTATAGTAGATCGCGTGACGTAACGGAGTGCCGAGTTGGGACGAAACTCTTGATGTGTTGTCCTTAATGTTTTGTTGACTTTTCGAGTGTCTCCGCGTTCGACGGATAAACCTTTTTGTCCGGAAAAGTTGGGTGCAAACAGGAGCGTTCTTTTGAACGGCTATCAAAAGGGTGTACCGGTTATGTGTCCCGGAAAATAAATTACAATACATTAAACTTAGAAAACTTTTTGTATAGGATTAATTTTGGGATACTCTGATGTGACTTGAAAAGATGGTGGCACTATCGCTTTGAGGTATTTCTTTCTGGCAAAATTGTGATTAAAGTAGCGTGATAGAAATTGCTATTAAGTAGTAAGGCAGCCTACACTTTAAATTATTTTTGTTAATAATAGTGTTTTTTTTCTACTGTGCAATAAATTATTATGTTATATTATATTCAATGTGAAATTAGACGTTCAGTAATATAATTTTAGTGTGTCATTTCCAATCACTTTTTTCCGTAGAGGCAGTATTTTTCTCTTTGCTTTTTCCTTACTGGTGTAATGGTGTCTGGTGTAGACTGTAAATCGTAAATAATATACCTATTTAGCTCTAAATAACATGAAATATGATTAAAGGTATATCCCTATTTCCGCACACATAATAATGTCCAATATCCTGCAGCCGGCTGCCCCCTGCTTGCCTGGCGACTATCGTAATGGCCACTCGCGGCCTAATGGCGCTTATCCTAACAAGTATCCCATTTCGACCTCCCAAATGGTGCTGGCACCCTGGTAGCGTAATTTTGTTATCGTAATATTGTCTGTTTTTGATTTTTGTAATGAACCTTTCACGCCGACGACAGCGCGGCGGCGGCGGCGGCGGTGTAGCATGAGGTTTCTCGCATGTTTCAAGTATGACATACATAATGTTGGCGTGCGGATGTTCTGTTGTTCATACTAGGCTTAACGATTGGAGGCAATGTGGTGAGTTTGTCACAGCTTTTGGCAGTTAAATGAGAGATAATCTCTTGTCACATAATGCTTGCCACTTTGTTCCCGCCTCTTTGGCTTCATGCACTTCATGCTACACGGGCAGAAAGAGGTTTGGCTCATTCTCGTGGAGATAGATAGATTTATTTGCTTATTATTACACGCTTTGTATTAGCTTCACTTGTAAGTAACTATGTATGTAAGAAAATCTTGGAATCTTAATTTGACCCACTTCCCGGTCTTCGATTAGGATGAAATTTTGCACACGCCCTGAGTTTTGATGACAATACATGACTAGCTAAGAAACGTCATTACAAATCCAATATGGCGGCCTCCCCATTATATGTATGTATGTAAAAAAACTTGGAATCTTAATTTGACCCACTTCCCGGTCTTCGATTAGGATGAAATTTTGCACACGCCCTGAGTTTTGATGACAATACATGACTAGCTAAGAAACGTCATTACAAATCTAATATGGCGGCTTCCCTAAGATGGCGAACTGACTGTTTGAAATCCACCCCCATGATATGGGTATCAAATGAAAGGGTTTGCTGTCAGGAATACGAAAAAAAAGTCACGTCCAATATGTCGGACAGGAAGCGTGTTTTTTAGTTTTTTAAACTATGTATTATATTCTTATTTTTAAGACAAAGATCAGAAAAATACCATGAAAAAACACAGTCCTATTTTTAGTTCTAATTACAATAAATTGAGATATTGTCATTTCGTTACGCTACGTAAATCACAATTTTTGGCTCCTAAATATAAGCATAACTTAAATAAGTAAAACAGTACTTATCATCCTTGGCTATAAGAATGTTATAAGAAATTTTTTTTTGCAAACAAAATTTTCTTATATTGTCACCTAAATACGTTAGGCATCAATTTAGGCGATTCTCAAGTATAGTGCAAACGGCATTAGTCCACTATTATTTTAAATTTAGAAATGAACATAGCAAAAACGTAACAAATGTGTATTCGAATAAAATATACTTAGTAGTAAACCACTGTATAATACCTACTTACAAAAGAGTGATGCTCATTTAGAACGGTCTATTTAGGGCAAGTGTCCATAGCAGTATCGTATATCTCCTTGAGTGGGACATATCCTTGGGCCCGAAGCCCGAATGTTATCATATAACGTCGCCGAAATATGAATAGCTAGAATTTATGCGTAGAGTATCTTATGAAAATCATTGACCCGAACGTTGAACCGAAAAAGGACTATCGCTTGATTTCAGCTACGAAATCAATATAGCACATTTTCCGCCCAAAACTGCTGTTTTCTAAATTCGGTCTGCTTTTTTCGCTAAAATTATTGTATCTATTCAAATAATTTAAATTTCTTTCCCGATGCCTTAGCTGGTGTATATTTTAATCATCAAACATCAAAATGATTTTATTATTAGTAATTCTGTCGGTCCGTACCAAACTGCATCCTACCGTATCTATACTAACGGACATTTCTACTCGTATACTTACCGAAAACTATTATAGCTCATATTTTCAGAAATATTATGTTTCCTTTTCAACCTCTCTAAATGAAAACCAATTTTATCCTGTCATACTCATCTTGTCACATTTTTAATCACAAGCCTGAATGATCAATCATAATGGATTGAATCGAGGGTACCAGGCCATCAGCAGTACAGAGGCGATGGATCATTAGCTGTCTCATTCAGCCCGGAGGCCTGCTCAACCCGTTATTAGCACCGTGACGCGGCCCGATTGAAACCTGATTCAGGCCGCGTCGCAAATTTTCCTGACCCCCTAACTAAAGCCTTTGTAGTGATGTGCGGAGAGCTAGATATAATAAAATTCAGCTGAATTAAAACTTATTTATTGATAGAATTTACGTTGTTTGCTGTTTTTATTAATGTAACAAAAATGTGGTATATTATATCTTTATCATTGGAAAATGAGTTGAAAGATATCACCTTTATGCACTTTTTTTACATATTCATGAGTAAGTATTCATAATATTTTACTTTCAAGTACCTACTTGCATATTCATTTGGATTACACAATTTTACAGTTAATTTGACAGAAACTAAAATATATCAAGATAAAATTACAATTTACAAAAAAGTGTGTACAAGCTGTTACAAATACGATATTATGTAATCCATTCTTGTACAAGAAAATAAATTGTTCGATACATTTTTGGTCAAAAGAATTTATCAGAATTGTAAATATTATGAAATAGTGTACATCACTAGACATATTATGAAACTTTTTGAAGGTATTCGGGACAGCATAAGCGAAATTTAATATGGGGAGATATTTGTTCGGGTCGTGTTGACTGTAGCCCTTCGGTCAAGTGAAGATTGAGTTTGAATTTAGTCCCTTTCCTTTTTATTTTGTAAAAAAGGTTTTTTATTTGTGTCTTTATGATTTAGAAGATAATTTTGAACTACTTCGCTTTTTTTATAAATAAAGGACTAGCTTTCCGCCGCAGCTCCGCCCGCGTTAACAGCTTTTCCCGTGGGAATAAGGCATTTTCCGCGGTAAAAGGTAGCCTATGTTACTCAGGGTAAATATAGCTTTCTAATGCTGAAATAATTTTTGAAGTCGGTTCAGTAGTTTTGGAGCCTATTCGATACAAACAATCAAACCTTTCCTCTTTATAATATTAGTATACAAAAGCCTTACCCAACAAATACAAAATCTCGCCATATTACTGGCAGGTAGGTAGTACTTTGAAACTGAACAAAAAGCTGAACAACTTTGCCTAAGAAAAAGGTTAAAATATATTCAAATTTTCAAAACAACTCAGTCACGTGACCGGCAACATTGTATGATAATTTGAATTTTGAGATAACCTATGTTCCTTAGGGCAACTTGTTCAGTTTCATGAGTATCTACTACGACTATGTTGCGGATAAATCTAATTCAAAATTTATTTATTCTTTACCAGCGACCCGCCCCGGCTCCGCACGGGAAAATGGTTATTGTGGGTTAGCCTTAAGTATATTATGCATGTATTATACATATAGGTAAACCTTCTTCTTGAACCACATCTATTAAAAAACACCGCATCAAAATCCGTTGCGGAGTTTTAAAGATTTAAGCATACATAGGACATAGGGACATAGGGACAGAGCAAGCGACTTTGTTTTATACTATGTAGTGATACCTAGGTTTCTTTAGAACACTTAATGACGTCATATAAGAACTTAAGACGCTTTGCTCAAAGCAAGAAAATTCCGTGACTAAGTTTCTTCTATATAATTCGGCACCACCAGAAATGAGAGTTTTTAAGTAGGTAACCACACAAGGTGACGCCGATCCGGGGATGTCTTTGTTTGACATGATGATGGATGATTTATCAGCAAGAAAAGTGTATAGACTTCAAGTAGGGTTCCCATGCGGGTTGTAAAGTCCAGAAATGATCCACTGAGTTTTTTCTATACAATGATTTTTGAATACCTAGCACTAGTGAAGCTTTTCTATACTCGTACAGTGATAATTTTGAAATTTTGCTGATGCAGAAAGTTATTGCAATGACGGTATTTTTTATCTCTTTTTTTTTAATTCAAAAACCGCGCTCTGATGATAAAAAATAAAAAGGCGCAGACGAGTGCCAACAGATTTTACCTGAATAAATCCTGGGAGATTAATCTGCGGCTCCCGCACAATCTTTTTGCAGCTCCTAAGTCTACCCTGCATTACCCAAAATTATGAAAATCTATATCAATGCTAGTAAAGCTTTCTTCCAAGGTCCAATACCTATTGAAATATTTTACCGTTTGGATGTTTATTTTCCCTTTGAATTGGCTTCTTTTTCTTATTAGTATAGGTTGTAATGTGTGTGAGCCTGTTCTTAAATTATGATGATGAAGATATCTATAACCATAGATACAATTTTGATTATTCGTCTAAAAGAACTTAATCATAAATTTCACCCAAAATACGTCCTCTGCTGAACCAAGGCCCCCCCTAAAGATCTTCACAACGATCGCTCCAGCTTAGGCCACATCTAGCGACTTCCCGGGAGCCTCACCAAATCGACAGTCAGACAGCATTTTATTAAGTGTTACAACTTATAATTGCAGTGAAAGTTTGTCGATTTCATACACAAATACAACATTTGAATTATTAGGTAAATTCTCCTTGATGTTTGTAGCTTTCCGTATATTTCTTCGAGTTAATTCTATTCTATTATGTGTTTACCTCGTGCTGTTCCCCAGCAACATTGTTCCCGCCAAAAGGCCAAAGGTCATCGTCTCTCACTCACAACTTTATAGGTAAGAAAACTGATCAGGAAATTCAAACACATTTTGGTCACCCAAAAGATTACGCCATCACAATTTACGTTTTTCAGCGGTCTTTATAAAGATGTTATCTTAATCTTAGTAAATTTTCTGCCAATCTCGCTGACGTTGTTTGAAAATTTGAAGTCATCGGAAGTTATTGAGGCTCATCCGTAGAATGGAGGCGATTTTTACCTCGTTACAGCTTGACGAAGTATTACAAGATGTTGAACCAAGTCTGGCTTACTTTTTAATTTAGGCAAAGGATAAATCGCACATAATAAGATCGCACGGCGCGTGTTTGGCTTGCCCTGCCCTTGACCATGCATTACAAACCATATTTACAATGCATGTGCTCGAAAAGAGCGTTTTCTAAGCAGCCAAACAGTGCGGAAAGTAGCACTTTTCCGCACTAGTGCTTTTTACTTTTCAGTTTTTATTTTATTTTTGCTCGGCCTGTCATTCAGCCACAACCTGACATTTCAGTTTTTGAGATATTTTTAAAAATTACTCAATTACCAATTGTGACTAATATAAAGGAAACAATTAAAATAACAATTCAATAAACGCGTTTATAATTAGTATAATTACTTTAGAAATTATTTTTTATTGATAAAATACGTTTAATATTAAATAAAAAATTTCGTGGCTGAATACATTTTATTACTCATGCCTTATAGCTATTTGCACATGCGCAGTAGATAATATTTTCAGCGCGCATGTATTTAAGAAGCCCGCCATTTTATAACACCTTTTAATATATTTAACTGTTTGTTTTCTTGCACAATGTATAGTAAAATCTTGTATGATACACGTGCGAAAGATGATTTCCGACTCGTGTCGGCTTATACACTCATCGGAAATCACATACTTTCCGCACTAGTATCATAAATAGCTATTTCTTAAGTGTACCTTTTCTTGTTTACTTTTTTTCTGTATTGTGTGTTGCAAATAAATTGTATTCTATTCTATTCTATTCTCATAGTACTAGGTTAGGTTTGGTTAGGTTAGTAGTACAAGTACCGGTAGATCTTTAGCTACACAGTCAGTCAAGTATTTAAATAAACGTGAATAAAGGCGCTGCTCGCTATTCAAGAGACTGTCAAATATTGCGTTTTTATAACTTTGGTGTTAGTTCCTTTTTATGCCGCGTTTATTTAGATCCTTGCCGATATAAGAAAAAGCGCGCTTTTACCACCTCTTTGTATTTAGCTATGCTCTGGCTGTAAGCTTGATAAGGTGTCAAACGCGACATGGTGACAATACTGGCAATGACCATGGCAATGACAATCTGAATTGCACTGTATTGTGTTGGAATAAAGTACTAATAACTAAGTATTATTATGTATTCTGTGGCTGTAAGCAATCAGGCTTCATTACAGGATAATCCGAGTTCGACCAGACTTACATCCTTCATCAAAATTTTAATCGAAAACTTCCCCGCAATCATTCTGAATAATTTTAACTTATGACGACATTTAGATATAATCGTCGAATGTATTTCAAGCGACGAACGAATAATTTTGTTCGCCAAGATGTAAATAATAAGATAAGTCTGAGTTGTTAACGTAACAAACATAAATGTTTGCTATTTCAACATTGATCACTAGTTCATGATAAAAATCTAAAATATACGCATAAACAACGTACCTATTAATACAAGTCCGGTGAATATGATAACTCAGCTCATGACACTGAACAACTTTTGTTTTGCAAATTTTATGAAATCGCATTTTTTTTAACTTGCAGAAGAATAGATGTTTATTCTTCAACTTAATTTTTTTGAAACTTCTGAAACTTAATTTTTTTTACTTTTCTTTCATACAAATTGACTTGGCTAGCTAATCAATTTGTATGAAAAGTAAAAAAAAATGCTTCAGAAATCTTGCAGAAGAATAAGTTGCATTGGCCACACAGTGAAAATTTAAATTCAATATTAGAGACTGGCGTTTCTAAGAGTTACAGGTCGTTTCACCCGTAGCAACTTTGAAGCAAATAAAAAAGAACAGTGGACCAAAATCAATGACTATTTTTACGTGATTTTTAAGCTTTTTTCATCCAAATAATCTAAACCCAAGGTTTAGGAAAGTACCTATATTTTTATTACTTTCGGATTTTGTGATATACTTATCTTACTGATACTAATATTATAAAGAAAAAATAAAGTATTAAAGCTTGTTGTATCGAGATTTTATTATATTTTGTGTGGTGGCAGGGCAAAGCAAAACTACCAATATAAAAAGTTTTTCCAATTACTAAAGTCTACAAAAGAAACTTAAATTGGTTTGGATTAATGAGAATTAAAGTGCTTTTTTGTTAAATGTTCGAAATAATCGGGATTGAGTATCAGGGTTCCATAAATGTTTGCAGTTCAATCAATCAAACTCTGTAATTCAGTTTGAGAGTAATGTGTAGCGAACTAATCTGAGGGGATCTACTGAATACCGATTGCCATCAACTCGTTACGACATGGAAATCACATGGCTTTATTTTTTCCTGTCTGCTTTGGCAATTTTTTTTCTCTCTCTCTCTCTCTCTCTCTCTCTCTCTATGTTATAATATCGAAGAGAGCCACATTCAGTGGTACACTAAGTTATATTTTAATCAGTGCGCATATTTTAGATAGATACCTATAGATTATGAAAAAAAAGAAAAGCCTTATATTTTATTTTAACACGCATTATACAAAAGAAAATAAATATCGCTATGATAATAATGATGATGAATACCATACTCATATTTTACGCATAAAATAGGTGTCATTATGTTGTATGAGAAGAAATTTAATTTGCTCCAATTTTCTTAAAACTTCGTATAATACTCTTCGAAATAATTAATTGGACCCGTATTTAGGCATATTTTCATATTCAGACTCCGAAACTACTGAATCGATAGAAATGAAACTTGGTGTAAAGATAGATTAGACCTTGGGGAGCAACAGGCTACCTTTTACCGCGGGAAAATTTATCATTCCCACGGGAAAATCAGAACGCGGGCGGAGCTGCGAGGCGGAAAGCTAGTGTTTTAATATAAACACTAGCTTCCCGCCGCGGCTCCGCCCGCGTTTATAGTTTTTCCCGGGGGAATAAGGTATTTTCCCGCGGTAAAAGTTAGCTTATATTCTTCCGCAAGGTCTATTCTTTCTTTGTGCCAACTACGCCCGTTTTAAAAAAAATTCCCATTGGAATGAGAAGTTTTCCCGCAGTAAATTGTAGCCTATGTTCTTTCCCAAGGTCTATTCTATCTTTGTTCCAAGTTTCACCAAAATCGGTTCAGTAGTTTCGGAGCCTATTCAATTATAAGGGATATTTTAGGTATTTTTTTTACACCTTGGGTTACATTATAGAAGTTTTAGAACGGATCCCTAATTTTTTTGAAAATAAAATATAGCCTATGTTACTCAGGGTGAATGTAGCTTTCCAACAGTGAAAGAATTTTTGAAATCGGTTCAGTAGTTTCGGAGCCTATTCGATGCAAACAAACAAACAAAAAAACAATCAAACCTTTCCTCTTTATAATATTAGTATAGATAATGCTGAAGAAAAATCACTATGATTGTTTTGAATTCGGTAAAAGAAAAAATATTTTATGATCTCCTTCAAAGTAGATAATCCGATATTCCGATAAAAGCTCTTTATTTTTTTATATTAATCTAAGGACGTAGCGGTCGCTTACCGCGAACGTCGAAATCTAGATTAAAATGTAGGTATAGAAAAGAACTAGCCTGACTGAGAATTTATTAATAGATTTCATTTTCAGTATAATGTCCAGTAAACATTTGTGCGAATAGTTTTTCATAGTACCGCCAAATCTGATGTAACTTTCCCAGCGTATTTCATCTCACAAATATTTTTCTAGTAAATAACAATTATAAACTTAGACACTTTTAAAATAAAGACCAGTTTCCATTCTCGGTGCGCGTTATTCCGATTCGGACGGGCCATGATAAATCGACTGCTTCCGGCCCGAGGTGCGAGCGTTATCCAGTAAATGATATACTACCGGATTTATGGAGAAACAATGCTACAGCAACAAACAAACAAAACACAAAATTCACAGAGAATTTGCACGTTTATTCCCACTAGTTCTATTGAAGAGTTCCATGATGGAACTAATGCAACTATTTTTTCCCACTAGTTCCATTGAATTATGGGCAGTTCCACAATGGAACTAGTGAGACTTTTTGTTCTCATTAGTTCCATTGGATTGTAAATTATTCCTAAACTAGTCCCAATGTAGTTAATAAACTGGAAATGGGTTATTTATAATTAAAGTAGTCAAAATAGACGTATTTTTTTTTTTTTTTTTTTATTAAAAACAGATACAGGCCACTGATGAGAGATTTGAAACATATACAGGGCGTCCCACGGCTATGCCACATGGAGGGAAAGTACCTTAAATATTGTAGATAGAACATTTTACTGAAAGAAGACTTTATTGTATTTCTAAAAGCTATTAAAACTGCATTCATACATTTTTTAATAATTACATGGTTGAACCGGGAAACGAACCCGCTACACGAGAAAAAAAAACAGCCTGTAGTTTTATCATACCAATCGAAAGGCTTCATCATAAGGGTTATTATTTGCTAAATAACATAGTGTCAGAAATAAAAGAAAACTATGTATTTTAACATTTTTAATACAAAATTTGTCAATTTTATCAAATGCTCAAAATGACCCCCACGCTGTTGAATACACAGTCACACTCTTGATTATTTCACTCCCTGTTGATTTTTTTATCTTGTTGTGGTGGATATTTAGAATAATACGTCTAAGTTCTGTATGTAGCTCGAGGACACTTTATTACCGGTTCTTGTAAACTAATTTTTTTACATAACCCCATAAAATAAAATCGAACGTGGTTAGATCTGGCGATCTCGGCGACCACATCAAATGTTAAAATTCATAGTCTTCCTTTTATTTCTGACACTGTTATTTAGCAAAAAATAATCCTTATGATGAAGCCTTTCGATTGTACTTTCCCTCCATGTGGCATAGCCGTGGGACGCCCTGTAGAAAATACTGTACCTACTATTTGGTATTCTGTGCTGTAGATATCTGATGTTCTAAGAAAAGGACATGTAATATATTTACGTACCCAGTTAGTACTTACTGAATAATTTGTTAAAGTTTAAAAATCTGTAGGGTTGATTTGATAATAAAACATGTTAAAAAAATACGAAAACACCCTCATTTAAAATTAAAGTAGGTACTACTGTTTGTCAAAATATTTATTTCTTATTCACTCTTATATAGCTATTGCGAGAAACATTTGCATAGCGATAGAGCCCGACCAAAGAAATATGACACCTCGCCATATTGCGGAATTTCAGAGGAACTAATTTTATAAGGGAAATTGTTGCCATAATCGTAAAAATATACACGTGGCGCCCCCAGAGCAGGTGTCATATTTCTTTGGTGAGGCTTTAGTTAAAGATGTAACCGATATACCATATAAGAAAATTCATTATACTACGAGTAAAAAAAAACGAATGCCAAACCGCAAAGCAGATAGCTAGTTTGAAAATAATTTCCTTTGAATTATGGAGTATATTTCACTCTAAATAGTGTCAGTCGTTTTCACTGCTCGATTTGTATCAATCGCCCATTCATTTGGTGGGAGAGACGCCGCAATGATGAATGGTCTGTTTCCATTGCGAGCTCCAAACGTTCAATAAATGTAGGGAGCTAGATTTATGACTCCTCGCTTGTCATCCAGTTAAGGAGGTCCACTACTTTTTAAAAATACTTATTGTAAAAATTATATTATTAACCTCTTGATCCTTTATCAAAATAGCTAATATTTGACTTTTGCACGGATTTCTAGTCCAAAATAATAGAACGAACGAGTCTGTTTAAAGCAGCCAAAGAATTTAGATTACACTTAATAGAATGCCCTTCTGGTAGCGAATACCCTTCAGGTAACAACGCCCGTACCCGTCGGCGGGGGCGCGGCCATAACCAAAATCAGAAATGATAATCAGAGACAGAGCTCCTCAGGCGTCGTCATTGCCTTTTTACCGCGGGAAAATAACTCCTTCCCACGGGAAAACCTGTCAAAGCTAGTAAAGTATATTCCATTCAAAGATGGACTAACATGTTGGGTTGGTTCCAGAAGCTGGTGGTGGGCACGGCTCAGCAGCGCAACTGGCGCGGGATCCTCATCGCGCTCCTGGTGATAGTGCTGGTGCTCGCCCTCATCGTCACCAGCGTGGTGCTGCTCACGCCGCCGGACGAGGGGCCGCGCGTCAAGGGCCGCCGGCTCAAGATACAGGACCTGCTCAACCCGGAGCTGGAGCCTATCAGGTGGAACGGCACTTGGATCTCAGGTTAGTGCTGCTTATCGTGAGGTTAACCTGTTAAGCCCTCGGCGAGCCCAGGACTTAGGCTACTTTCCACCAGAGCTGTGCGAGGTAGCTAAGCGGTGTGCGAGGAAATAATTCACCAATAGAATCACTTAATTTTCCTAGCCTAGTGATTCTATTAGTGGGTTTTTTCCTCGCACACCGCTTAGCTACCTCGCACAGCTCTGGTGGAAAAGCAGCCTTAGGCGCGCCTGCAGAGCGACGACACGATGTCGAGGATGATGAGGTGGTTGGTAAAACAAGACGTAATAAAAACTCAATAGTGACTGATACATTTTAAAGTATATTCGCACAAACACAACAAGACTTTGTTAACAAGGTTTTATAAAATAATGTTATATAAAGTTACATTTTATAGAAAGGCCGAGTAGCATGAGGCCTGGAGATGAAGTGAAAATAAAAATGGATGATTTGACGGATGATTTTCAAATGAATTCCAAAATTAAATATTCAAATTTAGATAAAGAAATGGTAAATGAGATGAGAAATGAAGTAAAAACGAGGCAACGAGGTAGCATGCAATGCACCTCGTTACAAACCTACGTCATAGCCCTGGTGTCAGAACTATTGATTGAGCCACCTAAGGCTTATGGTATGGCTCGTGTAACGACTAGATCCGTAGATAGTAGATAGTAGCCGAGACAACGGCTTTACGCACCTTCTGTAGTACAGGAATCAGGAAGCGCTCAGTCGGATCGCCCAACTGTTGATGGTTGGATGACATCCGCGGAACATTGTCCATGATAAATTACTGATTTCAGGTAAATCTATTTCTACTGTCTACTATAATATGTATAGTATATTTTCCCCGCTCAAAATTCAGCTCTGGACGTCAGCCTAGCAAAGTATTTTCATTAATCAGAAGATCACCATCGTTAGTCCAGTAGGAAGAATTATTTCTGAACAAAAGTCTCGATCAAAGACGTCTACAAGGACAGGCTTGGTTCACTCCATGCTCCGCCCTCTAAATTACACCACATTAAAAAAGTTGGAAGATTGAGAAGACTCGGGCCATGCGCGATAGAAATATAGGCAACTTGTAGCTAAGTGTGTGTGTGTTGTAAACCGGAATAAAAATCGCTAAACCGATCATTGTAACTAGTTTATTTATATTTTGTAACAACAATCGGTAATACGCAAACATCAGAACATAAATACTCCGCAGAGATGATATAATCTTCATTGAAATTGTCTAACGAATCAAATATGTAAGTAAAATAATTAAAAACTTAAAACTAGAAGTTCTTTCACCAAAATGAATTAAAAAGAGAATATATATTCAGTTTGCCCTGCTTTTAGTAGAAAACGTACTTAACAACAAACAATTTAAGTAGAACACAACTATAGTGCGTTGGAATTGTAAACGACACACAGAAACCACATTTATATGCACACAGCTGCTTTACCCTCGCCTGTGCTTAGAACGTTGGAACCTAACTTCACTAGAGAGGAGACTAGAAACACGATTCAAGATTCTTGATTCAAGTCACTTGAAATAATTAACACAGAAATGACGTTGGATCATCGGTGCTAGTTAAAACACCAAAATTGATCTAGTCTGATACAGTGTTGTTACTTAACAATCGGGCTTTTTATTTAGGACTCTGTATTTTTTTTACAAGGCTCGACTTCGTGCTTTTTAAGTAGCTGATCGTGACATTAGAGCTCGAACTTTTTCAGAGCACTCGAGTCGACCAACAAAGTCAGTGTGTAATAAATTATGATCAGACAAAACTGCGGCAGCATCATAGTTAATAACAGCTTTCTTGCAACTATCTGCCGGCATACAATTAATTATCTACCTAAGAAAACGTATAATTTATCAGACGGCTCCAACCATTTGACTGCGCGTATTTCATACCTACATCAAATCGAGAATGATTAGAAGTGAATACAGTCCGATCTTTGTTAGAGGAAGTCTATTTTACCGTGTCAGTTGCAATCGGTCTCTCGATATGATCAGACGCTCTTTCCGACGGCCGCTCTGTCGTCGGCAATTAGTGCAACTAAGCGCATTCTACAATTGCGCACGGAAACATGACGCAAAATACTAAGCGTTGTGAGACCATCCTGGTCGACGAGATGTTGGCGTTTGTGCAGAACAAGCTGGATGTGATGGACGAGCTCAGCCTGGAGCAGATCTGTCTCTCCAGCTACTCCGAAGCTGACATCTACAAGGCCAAGGTGCATCTTAACGAGACCGCCCAGCCCAAGCACGTGCGCCTCTCGACGCGTAGGAGGGAGGGGAATGGCTCGAAGGACATCCAGGACATCTTTCGGCTTTTTAAGACGGAGGACCCTGACGATATACCGACGTATGTGGCGCGAGATCTCTACAAGTTGCCGCCGGTGACGTTTGATCATGTTGACGTCACCACGCTCCTGAAGGATATTGTGCTGCTGAAGGCCGCTGTTACCGATATTAAAGGTAAATTAGAAGCCTCGGAAAAGGTTAGCGACGAGCTGCGACGCGAGTTGACCTCATTACGTGGTCAAAACGCAGCGTCAGTATCTCCGCCGCGCCGGCCGCGCACGTCGTCCCCGCGCGGCGCAGTGTCGCCGTGCAACACGACACCGCACAGCTCAGCAAATCGTCGAGCCCAGCAACATACGTTGACAAACTGCGAGTCGGCGACTTCGCAGCTGTAGAGGCTCGAGTAAACAAACCCGTGCCCCCGCCTCCCCGCCCCGGACCACCTGCGCTGCGTCCAACTGCTGCCCCATTCACACCAAAGGAGCAAAGGAAAGATGTGACTGCAGAAAAGTCTCGCTGCCCACGCCGCAATTCGAAGTCGTCATCACTTATGGACTCCACGCAAAAGGAGAAGACGGCGAAGAAAGCGGTGAAAGAAGCTTGTGCTGCGTCTAACGTGGTCGTTGACAAGGACGGTTTTACTCTGGTTGAAACTAGGAAACGCCGTCAACGTCGCAACCGCAATAAACGCGGCACCGTACCCGCAGCCTCTACTGCCCTGAAGGCTGCCGAGCCCACCGCGCTGCTGTACGTGTCCCGGCTGGCCGCCACTACGACGCCAGACGACATCAAGAAGCATATGCGGAAGATGCGCCAGGATCGCATAGATCGCGGACAGGTATCGAGCCTGACGGTGGACGTCCAACAACTGGAAGCGAAGAGGTCTACAGATTTTAGATCCTTCGTAATACGCGTCCCCAGAAGTCACCTGTCCGAGTTCCTGAAAGCTGATTTCTGGCCACTGGGGGTTGTATTTCGACGCTTTCGACCTCAAGTGAAATCGTCGTCATAGTGTCGAATAGATTTATTGTTTTATTTTTATGTATTTGTAGGTTAAGGTATTTATGTTATGGGCCTCGTTGCCTGAAATAAATAAATTATTATTATTATTACCAAGAGTTTAGCACAGGTCTTGGCAACTCCTGATGCCAAAAACGTGTGGAGTGGCCTGTGGCACATGGTCGCGTTTTACTATCATCTCAAAATTACGTGCACACATTTGCGTTCGTATTCAAATATTCATCGTTCGTTCGTTAACAGGCCATAAAATGTTTCCACCAAGAGATTCTTTACCCGCAAAATAGACTAATATTTAAATCGGCTGCATGATTTTTTTACTGAAAAAGTCAGAACAACAAGAAAAATAAATACTACTTATTTTTTAATTGTCAGGATAACATGCAATAACACTAAATTAAAAAAAATAAAATAATCCCCTAACAACTAGAAAAGAGCTGATAATCTTCAAATGGCTGAAGATATTTTCTTGGATCATAGCTAAGAACACTCTCGATTGTGACACCTTGCAAACAAAAAAAACTAGATCAAAATCGGCGCAACCGTTAAGGAGCTACGATGCCACAGACAGACAGACACACACGTCAAACTTATAACACCCCTCTTTTTCGTCGGGGGTTAAAATTAGATAGCCAGTGTTTACGCTTTAACTTCAATTTAAGAACCATGTGTCCCTTTTATGTTTAACTAGCGACCCGCCCCGGCTCCGCACGGGAAAATGGTTATTGTGGATTATTCTTAAGTATATTATGCATGTATTATACATATAAACCTTCCTCTTGAATCCCTCTATCTATTAAAAAAAACCGCATCAAAATCCGTTGCGTAGTTTTAAAGATTTAAGCGTACAAAGGGAGGGACATAGGGACATAGGGACATAGGGACAGAACAAGCGACTTTGTTTTATACTATGTTGCGTAGTTAAAAAGATTTAAGCGTACAAAGGGAGGGACATAGGGACATAGGGACATAGGGACAGAAAAAGCGACTTTGTTTTACCTATACTATGTAGTGATAGTGAAGAGCCCAGTATCGATACATTTTTCAAAATTCTGTAGTAATGGTCACGTAACTAGTCCATGCCTCTTGAAAAATTTAAGCTGTCTTTTAGTGTACGGAAATACTAAAATATCCCGGGAAATGTTCAGGAATTCGGGGCAATTTTATAGTACCATACAAAAGATGAGTCTGACGTCGATCAAAATATTGTACTACATACGTAGTTGCTTTCTTTATACTGTAGATATCCCTACTTCCCTACTAATATATTTATTTAATTTAATTTAATATTTAATATATTTAATTTAATTTAATATTTAATATATTTAATTTAATTTAATATTAATATTATAAATGCGAAAGTAACTCTGTCTGTCTGTCTGTTACGCTTTCACGCCAAAACCACTGAACCGATTTTGATGAAACTTGGTACGGAGATAGAATAGACCTTGGGGACGGATATAGGCTACTTTTTACCTCAGGAAAATACCTCATTCCCACGGGAATCACTGTAAGCGCGGGTGGAGCCGTGGGGCAGAAACTTGATGAAACTTTGTATCACCAATCTGACCTTGGGGTATAATAGAATAGACCTTGGAGATGGATATAAGCTACCTTTTAAAATGGCAGCGAGAGTGAAAATTTTTGACGAAACTTGGTACAGAGATAGAATAGACCCTGGGGATGTACCTATAAAGGTAAAGGTCACCTATTACGGGAAAATCCTTTTTTCCACGGGAAAAATAGTAGTACAGGTGAAAGTTTTGATGAAGATTGGTACAGAGATAGATTTGACCTACGAGTAGAATATATACTACTTTTTACCGCGGGAAAATACCTTATTCCCACGGGAAAAAGGTAAGTCGCGCGAGAAGTTTTGGTGAAACTTGGTACAGAGATTTAATAGATTTTAGGCAGGGATAAAGACTATCTTATACTGTAGGAAAATACCTCATTCCCACGGGAAAATAGGTAGAGTGGGCGAAAAGTTTTAATTAAATTACAGAGTACAGAGATGGAAATGGTACAGGGAAAAGTCGAAAACCAACGCGAGCGAAGCCGCGGGCGAGCAGCTAGTCTTTATATAAAACATTAAAATCATGTTTTTAATCAAATGTATACTTAATACATGTTACTCTCTTACTCTACACTTTAAAGATTAATCTTTAGCTATCTACCAACCAAGAATATGGAAGGGATTCCAACAAAATGAAATTAATAATATCTTAATCGGCCATTTCACGCATCTGAGGAATTGGGATAGGTATGAATCATCCGTAGATAGCCCTTTAACAACAGTGGAGCGCGAACCGATCGCCACTTTTGACTTTATGTCCCCCTGATCATAACGCTCCCTAAAATTGGGAAAGCTTCTACAAAAATTTATCAGTATTATATTCAACAATTTTATTACCCAGTCACACGTTTTGCTCCTCAACGGAGAAAGGGGGTCGTTAAACACCAAAGACACAACGTTAGCGAGTTCTAAAATACATGTAGCTCCATCTGTTGTCAGGTTCAAAATGTTCTGTTCACATTACCGGGGCCGAAAAGCGCCGTTATTGACGAATCATATCGCAATTCGTGCACCACTTTTGAAACGGCGAGCTATGGAGGAATCATATTCCATCCAATTCATTAGAAGCGTGAATAGAGATTCGTTTCATATTGTTGGTTTTCCACACAAATCCGTAAAATGGTCACTCTCGGTGAATCGTATAAAAATTCATTTATTGATTTCTAAAATGTTAGTCAAGAGGAACATTTTAGAATTCTTATTCAAATAATCTAATAATCCTTTAATCAATTAAAAACATGATTAATGTATTTTTATTGATATTATTATACGTGAAATATTTCAGAAATTGAAATTCAAACAAAATTTAAATTAAATATATATTTTTCATGCATTATTTAAAAAAAAAACTATGATGGTGGTGAATCGGATTTTTGATAAATGGTCACTTCACTTAACAAATCATGTCTTTGTATTTTTTGTTATTAAAATATTTCTTAGTAAAATTAAATTAATTAAAGGTACTCTCAGGCTATTTTTATATAAAAAAAAAATTATTCGATAAAATAATATAAATAAAAAAGGGCCCCCTTTTTAAATATTTCTTTTTTAAATTTGAATAATCACTAAAAAAATTAAATAAATTGCTACCCATTTCTATTCTATATTTAATGGCAAAATAATTAAGACATGAATAAAATAAAAAATATGAAATAAATTGCCCCCATTTTTCATTTTTTTATTAATATTTTTATTCGAAAAATCATTAGGAAATAAATAAAAATAAAGTAAAATGCCACTCTTTTTTATTTTAAATATTATATTATGGAAACTTTATTTTAAAAAAGCCCCCTTCTTCATTTCTATGATCTTTTTAAATATTATTAATTAATGAAGTAAAATTATTATAAAGGGGGTCTTTATTTTTTATTATTATAATTTATTTATGTTTATATTATTTACTTTTTCACAAAAAACGCAAGTATTAATATTTTAATTTAAAAAAAGTGATTCACCAGCAAACTGAATTCTAAGTGAACTGTAATAAGAATTGACCATTTTACGTTAAATACGAATCGGCTCGCGGTTCTCTTACCCCCTGGCCACAGCTTCGGCACCTATTTCACTGGCGACGAAGACAAAAGACGAAAGGGACGCAGTTATGCGTTAGAATGAGATACAAATACACCGGGCTCACTCTTGTGCATAACTGCCTGTGTAACTGCGTCCCTTTCGTTTTTTGTCGCTGTCGCCAGTGAAATACCTGCCTTCGCGCTGCGGCCTGAAACTTGCCACAACTACCTAGTACTATTATTTATTCTGTGCCAGAACGTTAGTATTGTAACATTTTACGTTATTTTTGAGCACTTTGCATTACACCACCACTCAAAACGTTAATTTGACGTATTTTTAATCTTATTTGTGCTACATTACAGTGTTGAAGTCGTTTTCTAAGTAAAATAAGATAAACGTTACTTTTTGCACGAAAATTGAACTTTAGCAGGTTTTTATAAATGAAAAAAAAAAATAGTTTTCTCATGTTAATTTTGACTATGGGTCACTGGCAGGCAACATTCTGCTGGTCGTAGGTCGGTCGACGCGTCGCGCGAAGCTGTCTGTGGCCAGGGGGCCTAAAAGCGCCATTTAAGAAAAGTGAACTGCGAAAGGATTCATAAATTGAATTCTAAGAGAACCGCGAGCCGATTCATATTTAACGTAAAATGGTCAATTCTTATTACAGTTCACTTAGAATTCAGCTTTCTGGTGAATCACCGAACATTCTTGTTTTTAATAAAAATATTGGTACTTGTGTTTTTTGTGAAAAAGCAAATACCTTTTATAAAAATAAATAAACAATAAGTAATAATAAAAAATAAAGCCCCCTTATATTAATTTTACTTCATTATTTAATAATATTTAAAAAAATAATAGTAAAACACCCCTTTTTATTTTTTTTGTAATAAAATAATAGAAATGAGGAAGGGGGCATTTTTAAAAATATTTTTTCCAAATTTAATATAATATAAAAAAATACAAAAGGGTGGCATTTTATTTTATTTCTATTTATTTAATAATTATTTTTCAATTAAAAATACATATAAATAAAAAAATTAAAAAAGGGGGCAATTTATTTAATTTTTATAAAATTTCTTAATTAGAATTAATATTAAATAATAAAAAGGAGGGCCATTTTATTTTATTTTTTTATCAATAAATAAAAAAAATACAAAGATTAAAAAAGGGGGCAATTTATCTATTTTTTTATTAATTATTTTATAAAATATCCAATTAAAAATAATATTAAAAATTAACAAGGGGGACATTTTATATTTAATTTTATTTCTTTCTTTTCTTAATAATTTTTTAATTAAAAAAATATATAAATAAAAAAATGAAGAAAGGGGGGCAATTTATTTTTTATAAAATTTCCAAATTAAAAATAATATTAAAAATTAAAAAGGGGGGCATTTTATATTTAATTTTATTTATTTCTTAATTATTTTTCGCATTTTTTTTTAATAACAAAAAATACAAAGACAATAATATGATTTGTTAAGTGAAGTGACCATTTTATGAAAAATCCGATTCACCACCATAATATATTTTTTTTAATAATAAGCATAAAAATATATTTTTAATTTAAATTTTGTATGTATTTCAATTTCTGAAATATTTCACGTATAATAATCTCAATATAAAGACATTAATCATGTTTTTAATCAAATATGAATTCTAAAATGTTCCTCTTGACTAACATTTTAGAAATCATTAAATGAATCTTCATACTATTCACCAAGAGTGACCATTTTACGGATTTGTATGGAAAACCAACAATATAAAACGAATCTCTATTCACGCTTCTAATGAATTGGAATATGAATCCTCCATAACTCGCCGTTTTATAAAAGTGGTGCGCGAATTGCGATATGATTCGTCAATAACGGCGCTTTTAGGCCCCCAGACCCTAAGGCGTTGTCCTAATAGAACGCGACTACGCGATTCGCGCGAATTTTACTCGTACGAACGCGCGATCAAACATATTGAAGTCGAATAGGTGTCCTAATAGACGATCGCGCGATTGAACGATTTCTTCATACATTCGACAGTCGCGCGTTCGCGCGAACTTGCGATGGTCGCGTAATCGCGTTCTATTAGGACAACGCCTTAGAATTCAATTTATAAATCCTTTCGCAGTTCACTTTTCATAAGGGGCTCTACCATGCTAAGTGGCGCCGCCATCCTGAAAAAAATAATAACTCGGGAAATAATCAATTTTTCAAAAATCCGGTCCACAGAACTGGAGTCGGGGTGCTGTAGGATATATAGAAGCAATCACATATGTTTATTATAGTTCAATGTAGTTATAGATAGAAAAAATGCGAAAAGTGGCCGTTTTTCGCAAATTTCTTATCTCTAACTACAGCGAGATACAATAAATAAAGTTAATAGCTTCTATATATCCTACAGCACCCCGACTCCAGTTCTGTGGACCGGATTTTTAAAAAATTGATTATTTTCAGAGTTATTATTTTTTAAAGGGTGGCGGCGCCACTTAGCGTGGTAGAGCCCCTTAAATGGCTCTTTTAGACCCCTGATCATAACGCCCCCTAGAATTAGGACAGCGTTTACAAAAAATTTCATAAGAATTTCACTAGATATTAACCCGCTCAAGGAAGGAAGAAGTCAGGGTCGTTAAACACCAAAGACACAGTGTTAGCGAGTTCTAAAATACATGTAACGCCATCTGTTGTCAGATTCATAATGTTCCGTTCACATTACCCGGAGGCTCCTAGTTCGGATTCTGATGAAGCACAATCGAAAGAAATAAAGAAAAATGTGTCAAATTAAATCTCTCTCTCTCTCTCAAGGGCAAATAACAATAAAAATATTTCAAAAATATATGAAGCCCGACCAGAGAAATAAAAAACCTCGCCACATTGCGGAATTTCAATGGAACTTTATAATGAAATTTTTTACCTTATACATAAAAATATACACAAGGCGCCCCCAGAGAAGGTTTTTAATTTCTCTGACCAAAGAAAACTTTAAAACGATAGCACTTTTTAGATAGATAGATATTTATGCTACTAGTGCGGAAAGTATGTGATTTCCGATGAGTGTATAAGCCGACACGAGTCGGAAATCATCTTTCGCACGTGTATCATACAAGATTTTACTATATGCATTGTGCAAGAAAAAAATACCGTTATATTAAAAAGGCGTATAAAATGGCGGGCTTCTTAAACACAAGCGCGCTGAAAATATTATGTACTGCGCTGTGCGCGCATGTGCAAAGCTATCTCGTCGAATCGCAATAAGGCATGAGTAAAATGTGTTCAGCCACGCAAATTTTTAATTAATATTTGAACGTAATCTATAATATAAAAATGAATCGCAAAATGTGTTGGTAAACGCATAACTCAACAACGCGTGGACCAATTTTTCCAATTCTTTTATTTAAATGTTCGTCGAAGTCCAAGGATGGTTCTTACGGAGAGAAATTTAAAAAAAGGGAAAAAAAATTAACGCGGGCGGAGCCGCGGGGCGGAAAGCTAGTTTATCAATAAAAATCAATTTCTAAAGTAATATATAATAAATACTAATTATAAACGCGTTTATTGAATTGTTATTTTTATTGTTCCCTTTGTTTTTAGTAACAATTGGTAATTCAGTAATTTGTAAAAATATCTAAAATATTGAAATGTCAGATTGACAGGCTGAGCAAAAAAAAAAAAAACTGAAAAGTAAAAAGTACTAGTGCGAAAAAGTGCTACTTTCCGCAGTATTTGGCTGCTTAGAAAACGCTCTTTTCGAGCACATGCATTGTAAATATATTTTTTAATTGATATCACTACATAGAGACAATAATTACATAATTACATAATTACATAATTACATAATTTATAACATTATTGCCGCCTGTCTGTTCCTATGGTCCATTCTTTTTGCGGCAAAATGTATATATTTCTAACAGTTAACAACTGTGTGTGAGTGTGTAGGTAGGTACATTAAAATTCAACTAATCCGAATCTCCACCCGTCCGTGACGTCATTGAGGCTACGATGCTCTTATGCGTGTGTTTGTGTTATTTATTGCTTGTATGTGTGCCTTTTGAGTGGGAGAATGGATGTATGGCTGAATATTTGTTACTCTTTCATGCAAAAACCACTGAATGGATTTCAATGAGATTTTACAATAATATAGCTTAATATACATCAGAATAACAGATAGACTACCTTTAACCGTGGAAAAATCTCTCATTCCCATGGGAAAAACTTAGCGCGGGCGGAGCCGCGGGGTGGAAAGCTAGTTTATTATAAGTATAAGAAATATAATTTTGTAATGTAATAAAAAAACGAATAGGTAGGTACGCGTTAACATATCGTCGATGGCGTTAACTGACGTTCTGTTGATAAAGTAACGAATGAAAATAAAGACGAATAAACGGAAACATTACCTAGGATTATGTGACAGAATGTTTATTATTTTCCTTACGGACGTAATTTCTATGGAATAAATTTCAAAATGTGAGCTGAGAAAACTAAAGGCTCACCACTCTAGCTCTGAAATCTAAGCTCAGGTGAACCTTCGTTGAAATTCTGTCATTATAATTAAACCAGAACAAAGTCTACCTATTCATTTGTTCTGTTATACATATAACATCCGTCCATCGGTATTTCTGTCTTTTAGTATTTTTAACCGAGGAATTTTGAAAATATGCGGCTTTCTACAATGCTTTTAGCGTTGTTTACGAAGCTAATGGCTGTATAAAGGATCTCAGCTTTCGATTTAAACACTTAATGGCTCTGATTCTCGTAGGTTATGTTCGCAACCTAAATAACTAAATAAATTAAATTCTAGGCGTATTTGTCCTTTTTTTGGAACAAAAAAAAAAACAGCAGATCCACAATCCACAATGTAACTATCGTAAATTAATTGTAGGTCTACTTATAAGTAGGGCTATTTATATATGAGCTTAAAAATGCAGTTGACAAATGTGTAACCAGAGCCTCGACACTTTAAAATCTCTGCAAAATTAATTATTCTTTATAAGGGGAAAACGAGACGATTTCCAGAATGGAGGCTATGACAAGATAAGATTCAATTCCATGGTAAAGACATATTATATTGCTAAAACAAGTCGTGAACTTTTTGGTATGTATGAGGAGATTAATGAGTGTGGATGAAGCGAAAGAAGTATGTTTGGATCGTAGCAAGTGGAAAAAAGTGGTCTCTGCCTACCCCTCCGGGAAAGAGGCGTGAGTTTATGTATGTATGTATGAACTTTTTGGTCCCTTTGGAACTACATTAATTGAAGCTTTTCCAACATTACAAATATTCAACGAACCGGACATTTTGGCCAACCATAGACCAAGACCAGACTGGTCTTTGGTCGAAAAATGATTTAGTAAGTCTTATTACGAATAAAAACATTTCTAATTTAATTTTTGTTCTCAAAAAATATTAATGATATAGTAACACCCAATATTACTGGGTTCACAGAGATATTGTAAATTCGTCAGGTTTCCCCGTTGAAGCTTGACTGGATAATTGGGCCCCCACTTCCGAAGTATAGTATATACTCTTCATTAATAATTCTTTGCTTCCCTAAAATATAAGTCTATAAAAGAAGTTGAGTAATTATAATAGTCAGTAAAGTATTCAAGATTTTCAGAGATTTTAGGCGTTGACTCTAATACATATAAAGACCATTCCTCAGATGGGAACACCCAAAAATTACGAATTACTTATTCCCGAATTTGAAAATACTGAATTTGAAAACTACGAAATATTGTAATTTCGACATTTTTAAATAACGAATTATAAAAATTACGAAATTTTAAATTCCTATTATTATAATCACGAAGATTTGTTATTCCGATTGTTAAATATACGAATGTTAAAAATTACGAAAACTTTATTATACGAAAAATAAAATACCGATCTTTTATAATCACGAAAAATTAAAATCCCGATCGGAAATGTGATAATTCGTGATTTAGAAAAAAGCTTAATAAAGTTCAAGGTTGAAAGAAAAATAGTACCCGAATATAATAGGTTAAAGTACCTGATTAGTTCTGGTTTTATAGTTTAGGATGCATGTAAGGATTTTTGGCAAAAATACTACAGGAGCGGGTGCGAGCGAAGCGAGCACGGGACTTCTGGGCACCCCGACACGGATAGGTTAGGTTCGAAGGGTATGGCAGAAAGGAGCGCGGCGAGCGGAGCGAGCCCGCTCGTTCTGCCATACCCTTCGGGGTTAGGTTGACATGAATGTATGCCTGCTTGCATGCATGCATGCTTGAATGCACGCTTGCTTGCGCGCTTATTTGCACGCTTGCTTGCATGCTTGCTTGCTTGCTTGCTTGCTTGCTTGCTTGCTTGCTTGCTTGCTTGCTTGCTTGCTTGCTTGCTTGCTTGGTGCTTGCTTGCATGCTTGCTTGCTTGCTTGCTTGCTTGCTTGCTTGCTTGCATGCTTGCTTGCACACTTACTGCAAGCAGCAGGCGTTTAATAATATTTCTTAATATTTGATTACTTGTAAGTAAAATTCGGGATTTTGATTTTCGGAATATTAAAACTTCGGGATTCGTAATTTTGAATATTCGATATACTAAAAATTCGTACATTTGAAACATCGAAATTATAATATTCGGAAAATTGACTTTCGTATTTGTAATAAATCGGTTGTTTGAAATTTTGTTTATTAACTATTCGTAATTTTCACTATTCGGAAATTTTAAATTCGGAATTGTGAATCATTCGGAAGTATGAAATTCGGAATTTTAATAATCGTAATTTTCAAATTCGTAAATAAATTATTCGGAATTATGTAGTGTACTCTTCCTCAGATACAGGTTCTCTCCCAGTTTAGGAGTCAGGGTTTAAATTTTTATGTGTACAAACTTAATTTTAGTTGATTGCTTGTTGTTGTTAAGGTACACATTGTAATTTATTATGTTCAATAAATATTTATTATTATTATTATCTAAATCGAACAAGCACTCGCTCGATGAATGAAATCCGTCCTTTATAGCCATAATACAAAGATCAACGCATGACTTCGGCCAAGAAATGCTCTTAAAAAATCCATGCCATACAATCATCATTCTTCAAAATCGTTGCTACACAACCACCGAGGATCTAAATGAACGTAGACGAAGGCACTGCTGTTTGTTGTATAATACAAGAGACTGTATAAATCTAATTGAGGTATTGTACTTCCTTGTCTGTCTGTATTGAAACCTCAGAATAAGAGTGAAGCGCGCAGATTTTTCTAGACTTTTAATTGGAACCTTACTAAATCCATGATCAGCCCCTCTAGCATGACTCGCCTGACGTAATTTTGTCGTGTGTATTCTCATATCCAATATGGCGAGTTTATCGCAGCAATTTGACAGTTAAATGTGGGATAACATCATATCAAAGCACTACATGCTACGGACCCTTAGCGGAAGGCCGGCGTTGCTCTAAGACCCATGACTAAATCTATGATATGAACTAAATCTACTTCAAAACGAAACCCGAACATAAACAATGTGACACAAGTCGAAGCTGTCAGCCGAATGCCGTTCGCCGTGTCGTTTGCATATTCGCGCATTGTTTTACGTCAAATCATGAAAATTAGATGCAAACCCGGCCCGGAGAACCGCGATTTATGCTAATGCGAGGCGACATGGTATTCCAAACGGCGCAGTTTCGTTGGATACGGACGCAAGTTTCTGTTTGGTTATGGGAAGCAAATTCAGGACTCTAAAATCTATAATTTTGGACCTAAAATAAGTGCCGGCAGGCAAAAAAAGTATAGGTAACTTTCGGGTAGAAGACACATTTCCTGTATTCTTTTATTATGACACCAATCCTGTGCATCCCATTGTATTGTTAGAAGCTATTATTTATATTATAAAAATGTGATTATGGAAGTATTATTTTGACGCATTTAGTCATATTTCATATTGAATATATTATATTTATTTATTTTATGTAGTTTATTAAAAAAAAAAATATTATAATAGGGGCTCACTTGGATTTAGTATGTATTTGTTTAATATAATAAAAATATATATTATGAAAGTGTTATTATGATGCATAATATGATCATTCATCAACAAAATTTTGTTTATTATTTACAAAAAAAGTAAAAAGAATAAAAAAATTAAAAATAATAGAAAGAAAGTAATAAAATATAGAAACTACGATGTGTTCAATCCGAAAATTTCATTTTTATTCCTTGGCCGGCATTTTCAATTTTTGGTTGTATGAAACGTGAATGATATCCTAAGATGCCACGCCTGTGAAATTTCTTCATCGAGTGCTTTGCTGACTTTAACTAAGTGATTTTGATTTTGACTGTCACTTCTATTTTACTTTGAAGTGAAATATATTATTTGATTCTCTATATGAAACCTAGATGATTCTACTGCTGGGCAAACGCCTCCCTAACCTTCTTCCACTTGCGAATGATACTCTGTAAAAATTAAATTCTAAAATATTGCTTAAACCTAGCTTTACTGAGTTTTATCTACATTAAAACTTTCTCATTTATCGATTAATATTACTTATATATAGTAAGGCGACTAAATTAATATACTCAGGAATCCAGGATTAAACATGAAACTTATACACTTATTAACTTAGACTTGCTTGTTGGCGTCTAAATCTTGCATGTTTATATTTAACAATACTCAAGTCAAATACACCATTCTTAAAGTCAACAGTCCCATAACAGTACCTAGTTCAGCAAGCAAATGCAAATTAACATTGTCATAGTTTTACTCAGATTTTATTGAATAACAGTACAGTCCGAAACTTAGTATCGCCATAACTTAACTTCTGTATCGTTCGAAAATTTTATGTTAAACTAGCTGTCCGCCCGCGGCGACGCCCGCGTTGTTTTTTGACTTTTCCGTGCACTGTTTCCCGTAGGATTTGATATTGTCCCATGGTAAAAAATATCGAAGATGTTGACCGGGGACATAAGGTACCATCATACAAAATTTCATTTAAATCGATCCATTAGTTTTGGAGATTAGCCCGTAAAAACAGACAAACAGACAGACAAACAGAGAAACAAAAAAATTGAAAAAATTCAGGATATTATGTTCTTTATCACTTACATGCCCCTGACTCGGTTTTTAGCATTTTTTTTCTATGTACAGATTTTCGACCTCTACTGTTTTATTATACGAGTAGATAACAAGCACACGAGTTATGTATCATCGTTGTCATCCGTTTAAAAATGCGGATAAAAGACTTTAAAGAAATGGTTGGTAGATTTTTTTATTAAGAGAGAAATAATTGGTCAGTGGACCAATTTTAACATGACTAAAAATAACGTTGCTTCTAATTAGTAACAAAATTACGGCAACAATTTTCCGCATAGATATTTTAGCTATTTGTAGCAATAACATGACTAATGTTCATAATATTATGGCGTCACAAGCCTCTATGTAACAGTATCGACGATCAACGTTTCCAGCATAAGCTGGCATGTGAAGCCATTTGTATTATTCTGTAGCATAGGCCTGATTACGCTGGTGTAGTATGTTCTGTTGTTCTTGGTATACACGCGGCGTGTATTATAGAGGCATTAAGAGCGCGTGTGATTTATCGGCGGCGGTAATTTGCCCATTTATCTCGCGCGGTGACGGCATTTTAGCGCTCGCTGAGTCGCTAGCTTCTTAATTGGCGCCCAGCGCGGGCCTGCTACGTGAGTTATTATTTCATAGGTAAAATATTATTCGTATTTTTTGTATGTTTATGTGAATGGAATATATCAGTGAACACATGAAAATGTACAATAATAAGTATTGTTATTGTGAAAAATATACCTGCTTGATGTAGGTAAGTAGAAAATATGGAAATTATGTACCTAGTTGAATTCTACATTACAGAGTGCAGAATAAATAGAAAAAAAAAAATTAATACCTACAGCAGCTTAGTAAAAATCTAAACTAACATCTCAGTTTTAATGTGAAAATAAATATAGTTTTATAATTAGTTTAGTTTCTTTCTTAGATGAAAACTCAAACTCATTATAACCTCTGAAGTAATTTAACTTGATTGTTGCCACATGCACGTGTCCTGGCAACACTGGCCTACTTATCTCCTGCGGGCAAATATGTGAGCACTTCATGAGGTCGTTAGAGGACTTGCCCAATTTCAGTAATGATATCTCATCACCCTGAGCAAAATTAGATAAAAATACAACGTGGTTTTGTTTGGACGTTTGAAATCATAGTTTTAGCACTCTATCAGCGTATGTATTTTACCCCCACCCTTAGAATTTTGATATTTATTTGCGGGTGTGTGCAGGTTTTCTCATGATGTTTTACTTCATCATAAGCGCGTCGACAAAACTTATATAATGAATTTAAAAAAATATTTATGTTTGCATAAACCTACACCTTCCGAAACGACAACGGCTCTAGCCACTACGCCACCAACGCTATTTCCTCCTCCCATTCCTTTTTAAATCCGACCCTATTGTTTAGTTTCAGCTGGTACTTCTGGGCTGAATACCAATTTGCCGTTAAACAAAAAATTTTCACAACGGCAACCCGCATTGTATCCTGTATTCATTACGCATTGCGTACAATTTGTAAGATTTTCATCTCTTTGCTTTCATAACCTCCTGGTAGCTTTTTACTCGATGACCTTTTGTTGGCTGAAATTAACTTGGTTTCAAAGCTAAAAATAAAAATCCATTCGTTTTGTGAAAAATAAAAACATTCCATTCATTTGTTGTCTGTCCGTATGCACTATACAAAAAAAGGTTCGAATTTTTCAGTTGCTTTTTTATTTGTGGAACTGAAAATATTTTGTGCAAATATTTTGAAACTTAACTTTTGTAATTTCATAAACTAACAAACAATGTTACAGAGATAATTTTACTATAGAATAAGTGGCAAACTGTGTCAAAGTTAATAGTGTGTTGAAGACACCACAGACTGCAGAGTAGAAATTCCAGCTTTTTAGTTGCGAAGATAACTTAGCACAGTTATCATCATAATATAACATAATTATTTTTGTTTTTTAGCCTTGCAATGTTGACAAACTCTGATAACTTATAATTACGGATTACGGATTTTTAAACTAATGGCATTAGACGATGGTGATGTTTTTTTGTAATCCAACGTCAACCTATTATTTTAAATTCCTATAAAAATATTTACTAAAGGAAGATCATTTCTATATCTTTATTTTAGTATCTAGCGATATATTGGAAAGTAAAAAATCTAAATTTATTTTGTATTCTTTATAATATTGTGTCGATCAGCTCTTACAGTGGCAGGTTTTTGTACGAGGTTAAAATAATACAAAAATTCCAACACGTGTCGTTTTCTCGGCATATTTTAGAAACTCTTCCTGTATCACGTAGAAGATAAGCATACTTATCAAACTAGCTATTTATTCTGTAGTGTGCGTGCCAAAAGCTTTAAATTCAAACAGTCTAAATAAAAGACTAGTCCAAATACTAGTCCTCATCCAAGTCTCTCTCTGCATGCAATTTATCCCGCTGCACTGCTAAATAGCGCGGTGGTGTATTTTAATCAACGCTAGTACCAGGAGTTCATAATATCCGCAGCGGTGGATTTATAGCAGTAGTTTTCACACCGAGCTCTCTGGGGAGTGGATGTGCCGTGCCACTGACTTGTGGAGTACTCTACATCATGCTGTATACGTGATATACTAAATGATGAAAATAAATGCTTTTTTTTTTAATTGACCTATGCTTGAGTCGAAAAGGTACGACGGATCAAGCTTCACCGGACTTGCGAAAAATAAATGCTGTTTCTTTTTGCGTCGTCGCGTCGTCGTTATGAATGAATGGGGAAGAAAGAAATATGGCATGCTCTGTAGGGAATTTTCCAGTGGTGTAATGCATTTTAATAACGTTGTTGTTTTGTTTCAAGTCACAAAGAAGGTTAGCTACCTACTTTTTGATTTTAGTACATTGATTGAATTTTACCACAATAAACTTTAATTTGTATGAAGTAGTGATGGAAATTGTTGGAAATATTCTAGCCGTGCTTGTGATCATTAGCGGTTTTTCAACTTCTTAAGCATCAAGAACTTTTGGCTTTTACTACCTGTACTATTTATTTTGCTTTTACTGAGAATAAATACCGTCTACTATTATTATAGTTGTTTACATACGCACGACGACGACGTTTAGTTGTTTTATGGATGATTTATGACCTTGTTATGCTTGTAATAGAGTTCAAAATTAAACATAACACTTGCTTGAAAATTAATTACAGTCAAACTGTTTATAATTTCATGAGCAAGTTTATGAAGACCGGCAATATTTAAAGGGTAAGAAGCGCACGACGAACGTGTTTCGGCCGCAGATGTTCTCGCTGCGGTCACCGCGAGACGTGACAACTCAACTCTTCGCTGTTTCGTAAGCCCTGGTACTTTCAAACAATTTGTTGGCGCTGCGGAATTTGCGTTATCGATTTTGTTTGGAAAAGGAATTGGAAATATTTAAAAAGTTTGAAATGTGTGACTGATCAACAAACTTCGTTATCAGCATATCTACGTCTCCACTCTGAAAACAAATAAGAGCTTTTGGCGGAAGTCTATCCTTTGTCTTCACTAATTCTCCACCTTCCCTGATATGATTTGAAGGGCCAGGGTAAACGGGTGCCAGAATCCAAACTAGGGCTTAAATACTTTTTTATGATTCTTCATAGACACTAAAGGACATATACAGCCAGAAATTATTTATTTAATTGTAATAATTAATTGCTGAGTACAAGTCTGAAACAGTATAAACGTGTTCTACTCTAGGAGAAGAATAAGAAAAGCGGTTGAACTGCGAAGTGAGAATGAGCTAAATAGATAGAAAATATACTACAGAAGACACTAAATCTAAATAAGTCGGACCAGATAATTGTAAATCTTCATTAATTCTATTAGTGCCTAAAACAAATAAATCTCGCGAACGGCTTAAGCAATTTTTATTGGGCGTTGCAATGCGTTGCTTTTAAAGGTAGTGCCTGTATGTTTCCGTCTATTGATGTTTCTTCTCAATGGCCCACATAGTCCCTGGAGAAATATGTGTTCCTGGTACATTTGCTGCGTTTGCTACACGAGCGAGCTTGATCGAAAAACGTGCCTTAACGTAGTACTATTATTTATTCTGTAGCCTTACTTAGAATTTGACGCGTTTTCTAAAAGCCGATTTACTTTTTAATTCATTGCAAATTGAGATTTCCCATTAAGGTCGCTCAGAAATAATAAATCGAGCTCTTGTTTTTAGAAATAAGTGCTCATTTCTTTCCGTCGAGTCAATGAATTAATGTTAAATTATTCAGGCTAAAGTGATTGATTGTCCAATGGCGTGAAAGCTTCGTTTAATTGATTGGAAATAATATAAAACTCCACAAAACAGGGGCACGCTTAACAGGAAAAAACGAATCACAAAAAATCGAAACGAGAAGAAATTTTAATAAATTTGATTACTGACTCGTTTCTGCAAGAAATAACTCAAAAAATAACAAAAATTGTTAACCTTTTTGCTTAATCGTTATAAGATTCAAAGCTAAATTGACGACGAGGTTTTCTTTTATTTGCTTACAAATTATTAATCTCAGAAATATTGAGTTGCCAAAAGAGACATTTTCTTTCCCTTGGAAATAAAGGGATTAATTTGCGATTTGTAATTCTGATTTTAGTATTAAAAGACAACGAAAAAATATTGCAATCTGAATTAGCGACAAAGATCAATAAATAGTTTATATTTTGATGTCTTTGATTTTAAAATCAAATTGACTTTTGGAGTATCTAAAAGTTAATCGAACCGTTTCGGAGGACGATCTCTAAATTAAAGGGATTTGGTATGAACTTTTATACTTGTAAACACTTACGAGTAGGTATGTAACAAATTCAAAAGGACTCCTTTTGCAAAACCCCATAACTGCAAAATCTTTCAAAATACGAAAAGCGGGTGTAACTCTACCGATGTTCTTACACCAAACCCGTTGCCGTCCGTTACGCTTCAGCGTGCAGTCTTGATTCATAACCCCGAGGTTTCCTCATTAGGCCTGGCCTCGCCGCAGCCGAACGAAATGAATACCGCGACTCATTACTGGCTCGGTTTTTCCCTTTACCTGCTTTATTGCGTCGCCCTTTGCTGGGGTGAATATAAACTGACGAATTTTGGGGGCGCATTTGTCTTTTTTTTACTATTAGTAACGTAGAAGATTAAGTTACTATGATTGATAAGTCCCCTCTAAAAGCTACCATACTAACAACTATAACAGTAGTAGTTATCTTATAACGAATACATAATTACTATTCAATACTGAAGTGCTAAGTGGTGTAGCTCTAGCGTAGCGGTGTGTCAAAATGTATAGAATCACTGTCCAAGTACCTCGGTCCACATGGCGCGGTGCTAAAGTGACTTAGCTCAGTCTCTTTGCTTTGTGACTTTTTTGTGACTTTTTTCTTTTTTCTTTTCTTTGACTTTTTGGATTCATCTTATGCCACACCTTTCCACGCCAGCACTGCACACATGCCACGCCACTTATATTTAACCCTTGCCTTGTCCTTCTGCCTGCCAATTTTGAACAGCCAATCATGCTGATCTTTAGTACTTATTAGCTTTGACGCCGAAAAAGATTTTGTAAAATCTTTCTTTGAATAAAACTTTGACTGACTCTGAACGGCCAATCACAGACAGTAGGTATAGTATTCATTAGTTTTGACTTCTCTAATAAAATCCTTTTGAATTTAAATATGTTGGGTTGGGGTTAGTCAACTATGTGTGAGATGTCAACTCATGTTTGTCTCATAATTGGTGCCTATAATATAGAACTAAATTAGTGCTTTAAAAGTATTTTCCTTTAAAACTCTACCGTGTAAAATATGTGGTGATGTGTTGTTATGGATTAAACGAGTTGTATCCTAAATACACAAAAGATTATGGAAAACCTACTTGGAAAGGCTCAAATAAATTACAATTAGTCCGAAAATATTGTCGTAATTAATCCTATTTAGTGAAAAAAATGAAATACTGGTGATATAAATTATGTCTGAGCTAAAAAATTTATATTTTGATTGTACCTAATAATATAAAACTATAAAAGTACAGATGTTGTTGCTGTGGTGCGACGTCAAATGGTCTTCCCTAAGGACATAACAAATAATATTACCCTAAGTTAATTGACGCTGGAACATGTCTACGTCATAACATCAGCGATAGACAAAGAGCAAAACATAATAAAATACTGCACGTACGTACAAGCAGGATAGCCAGATTGTCATTGTCAAATATTAATGACGTAAGCTTGCTGGAGCAGTATATTATTTTACCATGACGAACTGTTATTCACGCCATTCGATTAATATTTAATTCTAGAACGCTCTCGCCAGCCATTTCATCTGCTTTTTTTTTCTTAATAAATATTCCAACGACTCCTCTTTTAATAAATAACATGTACTTCAGTGGTCCGTCGGCAACTTTGCTAATTTCCCCGTCACTTTTTGGACATAAATTTTCCACGTTTTGTACTTACATTAATTTTCTTTTTGGACGAAGTGACAGTTTAATGGCCTCTGGGCGTTACATTGTCTGTGGTGGAGGGTAGTATGTGATAATTGCCTGTTGTTGTAATTAAAGTGTTTTTAGTCTGAATATGCCTTAGTTACTTAGAAAGTTTGGTAATTAATACTCGCGTTGTAATTGTAAACCTGTAATTTTAATGGACAACCTTGTAATGGCTATTTGCTGAGGAAATAAACAAACACCAAAAGGCATTGATTAAAAAACTCATTTTCTTTTCTTAGGGATCGCAGGTTATCGACCTATTCTTTTACGAGTAACCTAATAACTTTGACACCTGCATAAGTGAAGTTTGAAAATAACCGCTCACGTGACCCAGTTAACCAGGGATTAACAAATGAAATCATCCGTTAATCGACAATAACGATTAACAATATAAAACACTCGTTGATTGACCTTGCAAACTCCTGGTTAACAAGGCCATTTTTGCTCATTGCTGTTGAAAAATGATCCTTTTCTTCTAAATAACTAAGTCTAATATTGTTATCGTACTTGCTTCGTATTCTCTATTAAAATTTGACGTCTAAAAAACCGGCAACACAAGCCCACCACTAGCAAAATTAAAAAAAAAAACAATGTCAAAGTGCAGTCTGTCAGTTGACCGCACGGAGTACGTCACGTCGCGTGTTATTGAAAAGTTTTGTGGGTTTTTTAATTATAATCTGGAGGAAATACACTTGTTTTTCGGTAAGTACACACTTTAATCTATTTTATTACAAGTTGTCACAGGTTTTTACTAAATTCACCTCGATTTCAGTACTTTACCAAACCCCTTTCTAACGGCTGTTCATTTTTCTTTAAACAAGGGTGTATAATTATTGATTCTCATATTTCTCAATAATGATAAAAGATTATGCTACAATTTTTATCAGTTTGGTTGAATATGAAATAAACTTTGTATTGAAGCAATACTTTGGGAATAGTTGACCAATTATTTCTTTAAAAAAGTCTTAAGAGTTTCACAACGCGCGCCGCCGATATTTTCCGAAAATTCAAACCTTTATAAACGCAGGTTATTGTACTAACATTGGTATTGTTTTTTTGCTTTTCTTATTAATTATTAATATTTTAAGATATTTCTAATGAAAAAACGATATGTCATCGCTTTAATTTTTGAGTTTTGAACAATTTTGCAAAAGTCGCGCTAAAAATTCATAATCTCCATTTTCACGACTCTATATATCAAAAACTGGATCGCTTTTCAAATAGAATAAGCCATAGTAGCATGACTCATTCATTCAGCAACCCATAAATAAACACTTGATAGTGTTTTTGTAAGAAACCAAGGCACAATGAGCGTTTTTGTGCCACTTGACGCGGCGCGCGCTCGGGTTAAAATAAACAAATGGATCGCGGGCGAGTTACGGTAGGTTGAGGCGGCGGGCGCGGCCGTTCAACTGGGTATTGGGATGGCGGCCTTGGGCACGTGAGCGGATAAACAGAAAAAAAGAAATTAAGTAAACTTTATTGCACAAAAACACCACACAAGTACAATAAAGAAAATAAAATTTTTTACAATTGGCGACCTTTCAGCTTGGGTAGCTTAGTAGTATTTCATCAGGCAACCAGATGGAAACTGATAGATGCGAGTTGGTGCGCCAAATCCAAACTTAATCCTAACTAATACATTTGTAAGATTAAATATTATATCAAAAAGACTCTACCAACCGTCGAAAAAAATGTTTTTGTGGAAAGACGGCTATTCTGCCTTTCGCGACTTTTACCAATAATGTCAAGTTAAGAATAAATAGATGTCTTTTTTTGTAATTTAAAGAACACAGTAACAGAACAAATTTATTTTATTTTGAAGCAAATGGGAACATTTTAACGCTTGAAAAGGTAATTCAATTTTTAGCAGATACCCCGCAGTGAGGTTTACCTTGTTACGTCTACCAAAAGTTTTTATTTAATTTAGTTCATCTTGAATCCCGATGCCAGGGAATTCACTGGCGACGTCGAGAAGTTTAACCTTCTTCGTTCCCTAAGAGCATTATGACTTAAAACATTTAAAACTTATAAATAAATGTACTAAGAAAGAGACTGAAATTTAAACTGTACTCGTACCGCGGAATTAAAGTGCTTACACTTCAATTTAATAGTCTATAGTAATATTATAAAGAGAAAAGATTTGTTCTGAACCAATTTTAAAAATTCTTTCACTTCTAGAAAACTACACTAACCCCGGGCTGGGTAACATAGGCTATATTTTATTTTCAAAAAATCTTATGGATCCTTACTTAACTCCTATAATTTAACCCAAGGTGTAAAAGAAATACCTACCTAAAATATTCCTAATAATTGAAGAGGCTCCGAAACAAGTGAACCGTTTTTTTTTTAACTTGGCACAAAGTTAGAATAGACCTTCGGAAAAAATATAGGTTTCCTTTTACCACGGTAAAATTTTTCATTTCCGTGGGAAAAACTATTAAGTCGAGCGGAGCCGCGACGGAAAACTAGTAGGTTATAAAAAACAATGACGTTCAACAAAAAACAAAGTTCAAAGTTCAAAGTTCAAAATGTGTTTATTCGAAGTAAGATTTCACAAATCACTTTTCGACGTCGAGGAGAGTTTACAATTTGGCTGTCTTCTGTGTAGAAGAACTCTCCGGAAGAAACTCCACAGGCGTTGCATCTTTTCAAAATATTTTTACATAACAAAGAGTGCAAACGAAATATGCAATTATAGGAAGGCAACCAGTCAACCAGTTTTTATTTGTCTATTTTGTTAAATATAGAACCCAGCATTTTTACAAAATACTAAGTGTAGTTTAGAAGAGCAGAGTTGGGTTCAATCTTCCGTGAAGCAACACTTCAGAAGCTTCGAGAGGAGCTGGGCCGTGAAATCTTGTTCCCACCTATTTTATATTCGGCTATTGCACACAAATAATGTGCTTTGTTTCACACTTTAGGGATAGGTTCACGATGTAAAATCTTTCTAGTTGTTTTTGCATGCAATTAGCAAGCAAACACACAAACATTCTCATATATGTTCTACTAGCTGTCGCCTGCGTTGTTTTTTTTAGTGGTAAAAACTATTTAAATCGATCCAACGGTTCCAGAGATTAGCGTGTACAAACTGACAGACAGACAGACAGACGGACATTTTTGTATTCAAAGGTTGTGTGTGAAGTTGACAAACCCACACCGGGTCTGTACACCCTGATTTCAGAGTAGATTCGATCAAAATCAAAGTATATTTTTAACTTTACAATATTTACATTACTTAACCCTAGAGTGGGCGCGCTATGAGCATTTTGCCGCCCTTGCTAAAAAAACGTTAATAAATTGTAAAAGAATTGGCCCGTTAGGCTTGCGCTTTTTAGTAGCTGCCTCCATTTTCGTTCGCAATGCGTGCTGAAAGGCAGGACGCCATCAGTGCGCGGGGGACCGCTTGAGGAGAAGATTTTTACTACCAGGTGTCGCCAGGCGGCAAATTGCTAAGCACGCGCCTACTGCCGTAAGTAAAAATTTGTCTTGTTTTCTTTGCAAATTGAAATGTAGACTATATTTCATGGTGCATTTCTTGTGAAAACTTAAAACGCTTATAATTTCAGGATCAACTATGAATATTGCCGGTATAAACAGTTAAATTATTCACGAAACCAATACTGAACACTTGATACTCCGCCGACAGTATTTGATAGACATTGTCATGCTCCTAGTCAAGCAATATAATGACCAAAAAAAAAAAAAAAAAAAAAAAAAAAATGACCTAAAGGTCTTTTATTGACACATTAAATATTCCTTTAAATAACCAAATTGCTCGCTTTGTATCTATAGCAAAATTCATCATCTTCCAAGAAGATGGGCGAATGCAGTATATGTCCAAGTAATAAAAAATAAGGGCATGAAAAAGGGTCTTGCAGACACACAAAGTTACTGTGCAGTGAACATTGCACACACCTCTGTGAAGACTGTTTGGATAAAGCATATCCTGTAGATTTAGAAGACATATAGTTTTGTTATTTTTTATTAATATTTTTAAGTGTATAGGGTATTATTTGCCTGAAGGAGGAAAATGTCTACTAAAATATTACTTTTTCTAAGATCTTTTGTAAACCAAAGTTCATGAAACATAATTTAGTAAATATGTTAATTTATCATTACTTATTTGTCTATTTCTTACATCCAGAGAAAATAAATGAATACAATGCTGTATTCTTACATAACATGGCCAATTTAAAAGGGGCGGCCAAATGCTCCCCACGCGCCCACTGACGTTTCGCGGAAACACGCGCCCACTCTAGGGTTAATTAATGTATTTACACGAACGAACGAATAGACTGTACAAATTCTGTACAAACATTTTTAGTATTATTTGTCTCGTAGTAATTTTTCAACCCTTTTAAATCCCCCTTTTTGTTCGTAAGCAGGTAAGAACACTTTAACTTCACGCACCACATCACACCACAACGTTGCTTGCAAATTAATTAAATTAGTGAAGCTGACTGTAAAAAAATTGCTGGAAAAATACCGGCTTAGCTCCCGAGCAGGGGTTTCAAACGTAGTGAACGCTCTAATTTGTTTGTTATACTCGTTTAAGTACCCAGTACATTTTTTAAACAAAGTTGTGGAGAGCTTTCTGTTATTGCATTATTTTCACGATTTCTTAAATTTTATAATTAAATACTTTTCAATACGTAGTAAGTGGTATCGAAATAAATTATTTTTAAAAGTTCGCTAATAAAGTAAAGTAAAGTAAAGTTTATACATATTTAATAACGTTTTAATAAGATATTCGTGGCCTATCTAGGAAGCCAAGGAAACTTAGTAGATATATCTTGAACACGAGTTTAAGAGTAATCGATCGCGTCCTTGTAGAAATTTTAAACGGTGAAAAATATTAAATACCTGTAACCTTTACCTTATCGCTGCTCGTAAACAGTTTGGCACCCCTGCTGAGCTGTGCTAGCGCATGCCTACATAATCTTTTATGACGCGAGCAAAGCCGAGTAGACGTGCTTTCGCTGTATGGAAACGAGCTTGTCTATAATACGACTAGCTTTCCGCCGCGACTCCGCCCGCGTTATCAGGTTTTCCTGTGGGAATGATGCATTTTCCCGCGGTAAAAGGTAACCTATGTTACTCAGGGTGAACGTAGCTTTCAAATGGTGAAAGAATGTTTGAAATCGGTTCAGTAGTTTTTGAGTTTATTCATTAGAAACATACACAGGCTGCTGTCCATTTTAAGGAAGCACAGAGAAGTCCCACCTCCTAATCCGGAACGTCGTAGAAATCCACTCACTGTTCAACATAAGACTAAATTCGCTCAACATCAGTTTTTTGTTTTAAGTAGTCATATGTACACAAAAGTGAACAATGTTATAGTATAGGATTGTCAAACTTAAATAAATATGATTTGAAAACTAAATTAACTAAATGGCTTCTAACACTAGCAATAACACTGAAGACATCTTAAAATTCTTAACATAAACAATAGCAACTAAACAAATAATTCAATAGACTTAATTATCTATACCCACAATATCTATCATGTATATAATATAACTTTAATATATTTTATGTATATATATATTATGTATATAATTGTTCTAATTTCATTATCTATATGTATATCATTCTTTAAAGTTTTGATTATATTTGTATTTTTATCTTACTATCATCATATTTTAACATCTAATAAAATCATGTGAATCAGACTCACTGTCTTCCAAGACACAGGTTACCCTAGTTTGGGAGATAGGGATTATACACTCTAAGGATGTTACCGAGTATTTTTAAGTTTCTCTATGTATACTGCATTTTTTGTAAAAACTCAGAATAAATAAAGATTATTATTATTATTATTATACACACACAAAAATACAAATCTTTCCTCTTTATAATATTAGTATGATATGATAAATTATGAAGTATGATAAGATAACTGTGCAACGACTATATGCGCTAATGTACAGAAACCAGCACATGCGGCTGGACACTCTCACTACGAAATCTACCCCTACCGCTACGAAATACGGGCGCTCTAGGTCATAATGTCCAGCCGCATATTCTGCTTACTGTACTTATGGATGTAGTAAGGATGTAGCTAATACATTTTGTTTTTATGAAAACTACCAGACTTTGAAGTAACAAGACGACGATATTGTGGGAAAACAAGTCTATCTACTGAAGGGATAGTTGCAGCGAAGATAACAGCTTCTTCAGAACATGGTCCAAGAAAACAAGGTCTTGCAAATAGACCACGTGACTGACACAAGTCTACGTCATTTCTACGTCATTATGCCTATTCATCCTTGTCGAATGCGTGTAATAGACAAGGATGAACAGCGCAAAATGACGTAGGCTTGTGTCAGTCACGTGATCTATTTGTAAGATCTTGTTTTCTTGGACCATGCCTCAGAAGAGTGGCGTTCATACACGGAGATGTTGTTCAGCGGAGGAGTGCGGGGGCAAAAGTCAAAAGTCAAAACGGCTTCACCTCGCATTAGATTAGGACTGACGACCCCGTAGCTTAGGGATCGTCCATTAATCACGTGAGGCTTGAAGGGGGAGAGGTTTGACAAAAATCTCGAAATATTACGAGGTGAAGGGGGGGTTTTGTGGTAAGATATCACGTGTATTTATTTTTTCCAATCAAAAACAACCTGCAACCTTTCTGTCTAGGCATTTTTAGCATAGTCCTTAATTTTATAATAAAATCTTATATATAAAAATGAATTGCTGTTCGTTAGTCTCGCTAAAACTCGAGAACGGCTGAACCGATTTGGCTAATTTTGGTCTTAAAATATTCGTGGAAGTCCAGGGAAGGTTTAAAAGGTAAAAAAAAAGAAAAGAAAAAAAAAAACGACGCGGGCGTATAGCCGCGGGCGGACAGCTAGTAAGATTATATTTTATACCTACCTGTATTTAAAGATGATAATATTCTAAAAATTTTAATATGTTTTTCAACTGTATGTGTACTAAAAATACACGTGATGGTGTGGGGGAGGGTAGTCTTAAACCTCACCACGTATCACCAAGGGGATCAATTTTGTATTTCTTTAAATGTATGTATGTATAATTTACACGTATAATTGAGCTGCTTTCGTAGAAATGTAGCCGGGAACAGCGCGAACGACTTTACGCGCCTTCCGAAGAACTTTGGACTGAAAGAAAGAAAGAAAGAAAACTGTATTTGCACAAATGTGGTGAACAGTTGTTACATTATGGGAATATAGGATCACACATCCGCCCAACATTAATTTGGTATACAAAAGCGATCTTTATGCAAATCCATGGGAGAGAAATTAATAGTGAATTATTATTCTATCACGTTATAGGTATAAAACTAAGACCAATATCATAAAATACATGAAAATCCGGGCAAGAGAACAATAAAACAGAAGTTCCGGATATCCGTGCAAGATGTTCCGATTGATAAACATGACTCGTCGGCCGTCAATGCGGATATAAAACATCGATCATGTAACGGATTCTATCAGCTGGATATAAAACCACCCGGCCGGTACTGGCGCAGATATACCCGGGAAACAATAAAAGTGAATATAAAACGCTATGACTGACTGTAGTTGAGAGCTAGAGATCTTGGAAGTGGCATACGTTTTGCACATAAACATTTAATAGTGTCCCACTCCCGACCAAGGGGCTCGAGCCTACCCTGAAATCGGGGTGAATAGGCGTTAGGCACCTATTTCACTGGTGACGAAGACAAAAGACGAAAGGGACGCAGTTATGCGTTAGAATAAGATACAAATACACCGCGCTCACTCTTGCGCATAACTGCGTCCCTTTCGTTTTTGGTCGCTGTCGCCAGTGAAATACCTGCCTTACCCCCTGGCCACAGCTTCGCGCGGCGGCGGCGGCGGCGGCGGCGGCGACCGCGACCGGCGGCGAGCGATGGAAACAAACGTAGGCAACTTGTATGAAGTCGTTCACAGCTAGCCGCGGCCGCCGCCGCCGCCGCCGCCGCGCGAAGCTGTGGCCAGGCCCTTAAGTCGACCACGGTGGTGCAGTGTTAACGTAACTAAAAGTTCTAAAATCAAAAGATTGGGAGCAGAGGATGGAAAATAGCATAAAGAAAATAATAAGCGAAATATTTAGAAAATTGTATGGTAATAAATAATTTAGATTATCTCAGCTCAGACATTTTTAACGATATACTTAAAAACTAAAAATTTAGTTTGTTTTACTACAAAACAGGTAAACATGCGTTGAGCGCACGTCTAAAAAATCTATTGTGCTATTTTTTTCAAATTCAAAATTTAAAAATCATTTATTTGTGATGCGAATTAAGAAATTGTTACAAAATAACAAAATAAAATTTTCATACAATACTTTTTACCAAAACATGTAATGTGTTCAAATTTTATCCAGTAGGTAAATCAGAATTTTCTGTAAATTTTACTGGATTTTTTACCAGAATTCGTCGGTCAAACCCTTTTTCTTTTCCATTGAACTACATCTTTGTTCAAGGAACAATCGTAATCGGAGCCAGCAGATGTAAGGAAGGTTTAACAACTTGCGTCGCACTTTTCTTACGCACTTCGGTTACATTACGCGCATAGAATTGCGCTGCGGGGTTTTGGGCATAAAACCGTTTGTAGGTTTTTAGAGTGCAGCGTCAAAGACGCCTGTGGAGTTTCTACCGGCGAGTTCTTCTCCATAGAAGACAGCCAAATTGTGAACTCGCCTCGAAGTCGAAAAGTGATTTGTTAAATCTTACTTCGAATAAAACGTATTTCATTTCATTTCATTTCAAAGAATAATAAAGCCGCGATTAGACTACACAATTTTTAGGACACTTTTTCAGTTAGGTTCCTTAGTAAGGACAAGTGTGATTGCAGTAAGGCTCCGATAATTAGGACACTAACTGCAATTACACTTGTCCTTACTAAGGAACCTAACTGCAAAGTGTCCTAAAAATTGTGTAGTCTAATCGCGGCTAATATTATAGATATCGGCGAATAACTTGAGCAAAGGGGCGGGGGTGAGGAATGGGCGCGGAGGGTGTATACATTTGACTATGAACTTTTCGTGAACGCGCAGTTTTACGTTGTACCACGTGACATCTTGTTCAATTTGTTTACCGCTAACTATAACCTTGTTTTAACTGGCAGAAACTCAGTTTATTTAAAATTGGTTTTAAAGAAAAAATTGTATTACGAAATACAATAGAATAGATTATTATTTATTGCACAACTACGTTGACAAATAGGTGGCCTTATTGCTAAGATAGTCATGTCTACCAGGCAACCCTTCCAACGCCCATAATAGACTGTTTACTACGCCGCTCGCGCCCCCACTTACAGCCTGTAATTATTAAATTCGTTTTATAAGAAGTCTTATTGATTATTCCATAGCATAAATTAACTGCAGTCAATTTTATTTTACCTGGACATTACATCGTGGTCTTAAAATTGAGGGTCGTCTATTTAAGTTTGGTTGTAAAGAGTAATAGCACGGGCCATAAACTCCATTCGCCAGAACTGACGGTACTTGTATAAATTTAACAAAGCTTTTATTTTGAAGAAATGTTTATTTTCTTTTACTCGTACTGTTAAATTTTTAGTACCATTTCTTCTTCTTATCATGCGCAAAGGTGCAATTTCAATAAAACTGATGTGAGAATTATTAGACACTAAAAATAATTTTAAATTTTCAAAGTATGACGATAAATATTTTAGTATTTCTGATTTTAAACTTTCATGAAACAAAACACAATAAAAAAAAACCAGTGAACCAGTTAAAATGTTACTTTGGTATCTATTTTTCTCCTTCAAAAGTTTTACGTCATAAATGACGTATTAAAATATCCATTTATATTAAATCTCAAGCTAGAATTAATGTCTACGAGTTTTAGAGAACTGCTACGTATCTGCTACGATATTTCGTAGCCAGTGCTACGAAATAGCATATCAAATATCTATGACCTTGTCAAGATTTGATCCTTACTTGCAAGTAAGGAACGAACGTTAATTCCTATTTTCGTACAGTACACACAGTCTTGCTTATAAGATGTTTTTAAACTATGAAACCTACAATGAAAACCTCTAACTGGAATAATATGCAACTATCCTAAGAAAGTAAACCAGCGAGCTATTGTTCTCAACAGCAATAATGACTGCGCTAACGGCTAAACTTTACCACTCAACTTTTATTTATGACCACAGATAGCCATCCGTTACCAGACAAGGGAGTCACAGACGAATAGATACTATTACTTGTTATCTTAAAGAGCTGGTGAATTCTTCTTTCCTACAAACTATACACAAATAGAGGACAAACCATAATATTGTTTTTTCTTTGTGCCTGCTTCGCGACACAAAACACAATTTTTCATCTGCATACAAAATGAAAAGACAAGGATCTAAATGAATGTGCATGAGTGCGCTGCTCGCTATAATAGAGACTGTTAAAAATAACGTTTCGTATGACTTTGACGCACTCCCAACCCGTGGTTCCACATTTCTAGATGAACCACAGGCAATGCATTCTGAAAACTAAGTATCAATATTTAGATTGGTGACCTACGGATTGACTAAGTGACTAAGATAATTTAAATGACATAACTAAGTGATGTAATAATGTCCAAAAGTTAAAAAATAAATTCTTTGAACTCTTTGAACTCTTTGGATAAAAATGTGTATTACCCCTGGTACACCCAGTTATTTAGAGGAGAACTATGGGAAGAAAAAAACGCCCTTAGTACACCCTGGTGGACTAATGGGGTGAACCACGGGTTTGGACTGCTTTGACATTAGTTGGTTTTATAACCACGTTAATTTAGATCCCTGTCCAGTAGGTAGTCCTTTCTCAAGGTCTATCTATCTCTGTACCAAGTTTCATCAAAATCAGTTAAGTGGTTTATGGGTGAAACGTAACAAACAGAAAGACAGGAAGAGTCTTTTGCTTTTCAGTCTTGTCGGCGGTTTAATTTAATGGTAAAAAGTTTTTTATGTTCTTGCGTACTGATTATTTTAGTATCAATAAAGTATTGTATTCTAGTGATATCTTAATTCTTAGTTATATGTAGCACTCTACAAACACAATACGTACAATAAAGTTATTTCTGTCCTTTGTTTCGAGAGCACGTTTGAGATGGCCGTGAGTATCGGATTGCAATAAAATTGATAATAAAATCTTAATGTTCTATAATGGTGTTTACGACAATATCTCCTGTTCTTTGAAAGTCCTATAACCTATTTATATAAATCTGTTACCCTGAAACTGTAAAAAACTGCCAGGTCAGATGCTGGTTTGAAAATATTAGGTCTCTCAGCTTAGTTACATTTACAAAAAATATTTTAGTTACATTTATTTTTTGCCTACCTATTGTATTTTCAACTTTATTCTTATTCAATGTTTTACTTTCATTCACATAAAGATACTGAAGCCGCAGACGTGGAAAAACACCATTTTCAACTTGATCAGGTGTACTTTTAGGCCCCTTTCGGCTTTACTTCTATAATAAGCTTAGTAGGATTTGTATAACCACAACTAACTCTGAAGTGCGTATAGAACATTGTGGAGCGTTTTTAAAGTAAGTAAAGTTTTTTTACACATTTTATTTTTCCCGCCTCTCGCTCGAAAACTGGCCAGTTTGGAGTTAACGACGCGTACTCTAACGCGCAGATTTCAGGAGCTCTTAATTATTCAAACTCCGAGCAAACTCTGCTTCTAGACTCATTTTAGACGGTTGAACTTTATTGCCCAGCTCTTTTCGTTAGCTGATGTCCTGGTAGTAATTGCTCAAAGTTCTCCGGTTTTTTACTAACGATACTTTATTAAACGTATGATAATGTGTTAAAAAAAATATGTACTTGCAGAATAACGAATTTACTACAGCGCGGCTTTCCAACCTCTCTGGTACTTACAGACATAGACGAAAAATAGAAATATTTAATTAAAATGTATAAAAAAATACGTACCCATGTAATATACTGTCATAGTATGCATGTTTGTATGTATTTCGAATAAATACGATTACCCACTTTTTTGATGACACTTTTTTATATACGCCCTAGATGAAAACAGAACAACAATTTTTTGTGTCGTGTCACGGTGGTATGGATAAGAGCAAGGAAAATTGCGCTACAATGGAATGTTGAAAAATGTATATCATACTATATATTCTTATAAAGAGGAAAGATTTGTATTTTTGTGTGTATGTTTGTAATGAATAAACTCAAAAACTACTGAACCGATTTCAAAAATTCTTTCTCCATTAGAAAGCTACATTTACCCTGAGTAACATAGGCTACCTTTTACCGCGGGAAAATGCCTCATTCCCACGGGAAATATTGTTGCCGCGGACGGAGCCGCAGCGGAAAGCTAGTGTATGTACGAGTATATAGGTAGAGTGTGAGGCTGCTTGCTACAAGCACTTTCAGTCAGGCTTTATTGGATGAAGCCAACCGTGCCTTCCTGTCTGCTCAAATATATTATACTAGTTTTCCGCCCTGTAGCCTATATGTCTGATGTAAGTATAAGCAATATTTAATTAGAATTTTGTATTAACATAGTTTTAAGTGGATTATTGTTACTAACAAACTATGTATTTGAGTCTGAAATAAAATTTATATTATTATTAATATATAAAACTCATCAGTTTCATTAAAATCCATTGAGTCGGTTTTGCGTGAATGAGTAATAAACATTAATTCATACATTCATCCATTCTCACAATCTTTCGCGTCTATAATATTAGTAGGATAACTTTATTACCAACTAGCGACCCGCCCCGGCTCCGCACGGGGAAATGGTTATTGTGGGTTATCTTTAAGTATTTTATGCATGTATTATACATATAAACCTTACTCTTGAATTACTCTATCTATTAAAAAAAACCGCATCAAAATCCGTTGCGTAGTTTTATAGATTTAAGCGTACAAAGGGACATAGGGACAGAGAAAGCGACTTTGTTTTATACTATGTAGTGAAAATAATGTTATTGTAAAGTTTCATTAAAATCCATTCAGTAGTTTTTGCGTGAAAGAGATATTTATACATCTACACTACACATACATCCTTACAACCTTTCGTGTTTATAATATTAGTAGATTATTAGTAGGATTGTGCTCATTTTCAACACAACTGCTAAATTATTAGGTCTTACCTATTATGTTCGTCGTTCTAGATTTGAGGCTAATGTACAAATCTATCCATAGTTTATCTGGTTATTCGATCAAATTGGCTTTTCATGTCCGACCGCACACTAAAAATGGTTTATTATTGCTCAGCTGCATTTTTAATAGTAATGACGACAGACACGAAATAAATAATGGCGATTTTTATCACACTACTGCGCTGTCGTGACGTGACAAAATTATTTGAATTAGTTCCATCATGGAACTGTTCAATGGAACTAGTGGGAACAAACGGAAACTTATTGTCATATTTCACGTCACTACATAGTATAAAATAAAGTCGCTTTCTCCGTCCCTATGTCCCTATGTCCCTATGTCCCTCCCTTTGTACGCTTAAATCTTTAAAACTACGCAACGGATTTTGATGCGGTTTTTTTTAATAGATAGAGTGATTCAAGAGGAAGGTTTATATGTATAATACATGCATAATATACTGAAGGATAACCCACAATAACCATTTTCCCGTGCGGAGCCGGGGCGGGTCGCTAGTTTCTTTATAAAGCGGAGGCACGTATGTACATTTTATAGGTTTTGTAGGTAATTTAAAGATATCTAAGATATTCCATGGATTTAATAAATACTATCCGTGGAGTAGGTACTTACCTACTTATAAATTTCATATTCATATTTAAGGCAGTGTTAATTAAAATATAACTTACTAGCTTTCCGCCTCCGGCTCCGCCTGTGTTAACAGTATTTCCCGTGGGAATGGGGCATTTTCCCGCGGTAAAAGGTAGCCTATGTTACTCAGGGTGAATATAGCTTTCTAATGGTGAAAGAATTTTTGAAATCGGCTCAATAGTTTTTGAGTTTATTCATTACAAACATACACACACACACACAAAAATACAAATCTTTCCTTTATCTTTATTAGTATGAAAACAAAATCTGACTGAAGACTTTTGGTTAGCCACGTTCGTTAGTTTCTTGGTTGTAGTATAGTAAAAAAAGAAAACCAACTTAATAAAACAAAAATTTTGCCAGTAGAATGATGTTATTCAATTCAGCTACCATTGTGGACAGTTCCGGAACGTTCTGGAAAGAAATCGTTTTCGAATTAGTTTCCACGGGCATTCCAAGTTGCATTTGTTCCGCCGGTCTCCGGGAGTTTTTACGACGACGTTGCAAACCATTCTATTCTATTTCTGAGGAAGCAGACTTGGCAGGACAGATTAAACTTATATAAGTAACGTTATTTTCATATTATACCGAACATGATAAAAAAAATGCACTGCCTTTCTAAAATTATTAGTCACTGATTGTGGAAACTGTTACTAGTTACGAATGCAAAGTTTCGCGTTCGTTGATATTTATTTTTAATACTACTTTAACATTCAGTTAAAACATTGGTAATCAAATCGTGCGGTTTATTTACGCGTCAAGCACTGCAAGTAACGTCACGGAACACGTTAATATCGTTTCTACTTTTAATACGCATGAATAAATGAAAATAACAAAATATGCTGCGTACCTACATGTATCGGTCTTATTGGTAAGGGTTGCAATTTACACCAAGCTGCCTTGCTGTATGTTTTTAAATGTTATAATACGTAACTTAATTAAAGTGTTCTATTGAATATTTAGTATTTAAATTAAACTGTCAACAAACGTGAGACTTTGAGTTTGAAACTAGAAACAGTTACCAAATTGCCGTCAACCGCGAACCCTAATCAAATGCCTCTGTTAATCCTCAGCTAACAGCCAATAGGATAATCAAGTAATCACGTTTCACGGAAGGCGCTAACGGTTTGTCAGTTTCGACCAATCAGCGCTTACGGTAATCTGGGCATAACTGCTGATTGGCTAAATTGGTCTTACTGAGGGTTGTTAGCATATCGTGATCGGATTTATCTGTATGAATTTTACAACATGCTTAATTTGTAGAATAATGCCTTCGATTTTTATACATTCAAATGGATGTTTTACATATGAATGACTCAAATAAGTTTTGTATTACTACTATTACTAGAAAGAAATATAATAAAATATAATATCATAGTTAAAAACAGAGATAATTAAAATTTATTGTAACATAACATACCTATTTACAAACGTATAACAAGAAATGCATTATCGTATGTATGTACTGAAAAGGAATGTATATAATATCTGAAATGGAAATCCTGTGAAAAATATTGTAATATTCAAATACGCAGCTTTTTAGATCAAAGGAAAAAAGGTTTTTGCAAATAATAGCCACGAGCCTTGGTTTTTTTTCTGTAGTGTATTAAAGCTAAAATCAACATAAAGACGGTTTCATTCATAAAAAAAACATTACGGTACAGTTATACTGTCAAAATATAATTTATATGTAGTATGACCACGAAGGACATGTATTGTATTGTTCTCGTGGTCATACTGGTGTGACAAATCCACGGTAAAAGGGATTTTTTACAGGACCTATAGATATGTTCTTTCTTACATAATATTTTAAACTAGCTGTCCGCCCGCGGCTACGATCTCATTGTTTTTTTACTTTTCCGTGCAGTTTCCCATAAAATTAGATATTTTCCCGTGGTAAAAACTATCTAAAGTGTTGACCGGGGCTATAAGGTACTACCATGCAAAATTTCATTCATATCTCGGTCCAACAGTTTCGGTGATTAGCCCGTACAAACAGATAAACAGTCAAACAGAGAAACAAAAAATTTGAAAAAAATCTGTATGTTGTTCTATAATATATCACTTCTTACATCCCCCTGACTCGGATTATTTTTACCTTTTTTTTTTCTTTGTACAGTCGTAGTAGGCTGATGTCATTATTATTGACAATATTTTAATTAGGTCAGTTAGTTAGTTACTCGTAGTTAGGTGGTTTCTTCACAAGTTTATCAAATAAATACCTAGTAAACTCAATAACATGCGTTTAGTTATTGTGTTATTTGAAATGAGCGAGCTAGTTTAGCAAAACATAAGCCAGTTACGAACTCCAGTATTTGCTCTAAATAGGTTAATCCACTTTGCTGTTGCACATGTTTGAACTACTCGAAATGAGCTGGTAATAAATGATATTTAATTGTATATTCTGTATGTCTGTACTGGTGATGCGTTTAATAAGTCTGATTGATTCAGTGTGTTCGAAATAGAATGCATTAGCAATTGATTTATTGCGGTAACGCTGAAAATAAAACTTAATTAGGTTTTTTTTTACCAATTACAACATAACTTATTTATCTAGTTACTTTTTTATGGTGATGTTAAAAACAATTAAGAAAAAAGCGTTCATTTATCTTATACTGAATAAATAAGATAGATACTACTTATTGGAATTAACAAGCTTTAGAAATAAGTAGGACCTGTTGTGTCACAAAATACGGTAGTGGTTGTGACTTTTTTCTGAATGTTGTGTACCTATAATATTTCTTGTGTGCAATAAATGTAAAAAAATACTTTAACTATAATAGCTATATGAAGACAAAACTATTAGCACTGGCGGCTGGCCACTATAAGCTTCAAATCAGCCTTATTCCGTAGCAGTAAGGGTGAAACTAAGTATGCTAGCTACTGTACATCGTGGATACGAAAATGGACAGGTTTATGTGTATTAATAAAGTAATTTGCTTGAAAGGCTTCTCAAAGCCTCTGATATCCTCTTAACGTAGTTAATACGAGTTGAGTGGTGTTTCGTCCCACAAGCTTACGGCCTACGTCACTGCAAAACGTCACCCTTCTTCCAATACACTAATATTATAAACCCACACACACCACACACATGCAAACAACACACATACCGTATAAAAGTATATAATATGTACTATGTTGGCTAGCCTATTCAAATAAATAAATAACACGAACATTTGTGAGGATGGATGTATGGATAAATGTTTGTTACTCTGTAACGCAAAAACTACTGAATGGATTCTAATGAAACTTTTCAATAATATAGCTAACAAAATAACACATAAGCTATCTTTTACCGAGGGAAAACTATTAACGCGGGCGGAGCCGCGGGACGAAAAGCTAGTACATACATAAAGACATGCTCTTTTCCCTAGTGGGGTGAGTAGAGGAGTTTTAGTAAGCTTACAGGGAACCAATATTAAAACACCATTAGTAGCATTCTTTATCCATGGACAAAAATAACATACCTACTTCTTCTTCTTTGTGAGTCGACTCAACGAGTTTAAATTTGCAAGGACCAGCATACCTACTGTTGTATGTTGATTATGGACCTAAGAACAAACATAATGACGACAATAGATTTATTGAATTGTATTTGCTATTAACAACGATATTTGCTTAGATAATTTTGGGAGGGGAAGACCAAGACGAACGTTCCACGATCAAATAGGGGACGTTCTGACAAAAGGTTGGGTCAGGAGTACTCTAAACCGACGAGCATGCATGAGGAGATTAATGAATGTGGATGAAGCGAAAGAAGTGTGTCTGGATCGTAGCAAGTGGAAGGTAGTGTCTGTGCCTACCCCTCCGGGAAAAAGGCGTGACTGTATGTATATAAGTTATTTACCTCTGTATTATATAACACAGACGAAAAATAAAGACGATGTCGTCTCTATTGGCTTCAAACTTTCCTTCTAATCATGTCAATCTTTAACAGCTCATATTATATTATGTCCCCATCGAGGGGCTCGAGCCTACCCTGAAAATCAGGGTGAATAGGCCTAAGTCGACCACGCTGGCCCAGTGCGGGTTGGTCAGCTTACACATAACCCTTGAATTACCTTACTGGTGTGTGCAGGTTTCCTAACGATGTTTCCCTTCACCGTAAGAGCGTCAAATAAACTTACCTACTTATGAATTCGAAAATCAAACTGGTACGTGCCGAGGCTTGAACCCGCGAACTTCCGAATGGAAGTCAACAGCCGTAGCCACTTGGCCACCGACGCTCGTTAGAAAAGTTTGAAAATCCATTACTGACCTCTGTGGGCTCGTAACATTGAGGAGAGTGCAGCAGTTTCCGCCCACTGTCTTAGCTGTGGTCTTAGTTTACTAAACACGTGTTCCCGCTTAAGCTTTAATTTATCTTCTGCTCCTCAACCAACAAGTACGTCTAAAGTTGGCAACTCGCCGCCGCAAGCTACCGGATTACTCAACTGTAACTTGTTTCCCTGGACGAACTACTTGGTTTGTTAGCTGTATTGTCGGAATGAGGTTATTGGATGTTTCAATCATTCTAATAATAGATAGATAGATAATATATTTATTTTCCAACAAGTATACGAATGAGGCCCCCCACGAGGTAGACCGACGATCTGGTAAGGGTCGCGGGCAGCGCGGGGCCGATCGTTGTGGAGATCTTTGGGGGAGGCCTTTGTCTAGCAGTGGACGTCTACTGGCTGAAATGATGATGATGATGATGACACGAATGAGAGAAAATACACAGATGTTAACAAGACTTACAGAGTAATCCACAATCTTTCTTTTTCTTTCAATTATTTATTGTGAGTGTAGTGTGCTAGCAAAAAGGTTCTGACTCAGCACAATGCCGCAGCCAGGCTACGGCGCTGATATTCTCCCAGAACCCGAACTGACAATAATACACAAACACACCACACCCACCCACACACACACACACACACACACACACACACACACACACATACATCAATAGTCACCTTTAGTTTAATTTACTTTTATTGTTCTTATTTTTGTTAGTAGGTACTTAACTTACCTTGTTATTTAATCAGTAACGTGTGGGAGGAGCGGAGTTATCGATCACAGGCGTATTTATGCCAAAATGGCGACTCCATAGCTTAGACTTTTAAGTCCACATCGCGTCTAATTCAGAGCTCAAGGCCAACTGGTTGTGTCGTCCTCCCTTGATTGAAATCAATATTTCACGTCCACTCGATTAGCGACCGACCAGTTAGATTGACCTATCGTAAACAGACCTTCCCATTAAACTGTGCGACGGATCTGCTAATACAATTGTTCAGTATCGGGATATAAATATATTGGATCAAGTACTGCCACAATCGCTTTTGCAGAGAATTTGGATATAGTGACAATTACGATACAGAGTAAAATTTAAAATAAATTATTGTATGTACTTTATATATTTTATGATATGGAAACACACTGCGTCCCGTCGTCGTATACATCTGCCTACGAACCAAAAGGTCACGAGTTCGAATCCCGCTCAGGGCAAACATTCGTGTGATGAGCACTTGTGTGAGCCTTGTGTCTGGATGTTGTATATTTATATATGTATGTATATCAAGTATCTGACACCCATAATACAGGCTCTACCTAGTTTGGTGTCAGATGGCCCTGGAATGTGTGTGAGACGTCCCACATATTTATTTAATTTATTTATTTACCCTATAAAAAAATTTGACATCTCACGGATGAACGGTTGTTAAACCCAAATGTACCCAAATTAAGCAGTAGATAGTATTTATACAGTTGCAAGGAAGTTTATAAGTACTATTGTATAGCTGATTGATGATTTTCCATGTATGTGTGTATACATACATGGAAAATTTCTTATTTATAATTTATCAACATTTACTTGGTTGATGATTGTGATTTCAGGGTAAGCTCGAGCGAGCCCCTCGGTGGGGACATATATTATGACCTTTGTGGCATTGTAATACTTATTTATTTGTTAGACTTTAATAACTAACTTAAAATTATCAATTATTTTGTTTTATTTGTTTTGTGTTATTAAAAAATATATATATATTATTATTGAATAGAAATGTTTAATTAATGATGAGAACAATCTCATGACATACAATTTTACCTATTACGATTTATGACGCTGTACCATTAACGATTTGGTTTTTTTTATGTACTGTAATGTTATACTTGTATGTCTCTATATGAATAAATGATTTGTATTTGTATTATTAATTGATCTATGAACGACGACTTTACCTTTTTTATTTACAACATTCAGCATTTATTTCAAGTACAAGTAGTCTTAACAGAAAAAGTCTCTACTAAATTGGTGTAAATCTACAATATTCTGCCCTGCGAATATAGTTTTAATGAATACTTGTATAAAGTACATAATTGCTCAATGACGATGGTGTGTTTGTCTGCAGGTGATGAGTTCATCTACCGTGACGCGTGGGGCGGTATCAGCCTCATGTTCGCAGCCAACCAGAGCTCCAAGATTCTGATGCCCAATACTACTTTTGTAAGTGTTTTAAGTCAAATTTCAAAGTATTTATTTTTAACTTCAGGATATTTACATCACTTAAAAGTCATGAACATTCTTAGATTTTCGCGGTTGTTGACTGAATATCGGTAAGCTCAATTTAAAACGAAATCGTGGAGTAAACCCGTGAAATTGTGTGTGTTAGTTTAATTAAGTCAGTTACATATTCTTTTGTAGCGATTTCGAAATGTTGGCTGTCTTCTGTATATGTAAATATTTTTACAAAATTATTGTTTAATACAATTTTAATATAACAAAGAGTGCAAACGAAACATACAATTAGAGGAAGGCAACCAATCAAAGTAGAAAAACTAAACTATATAACCAATCAATCTATAACAAGCACAACCGGTAATCGACTAGAGCAGACCAGTCCCCTCAAGCAGCACCCGTTCACGAGTTGACGCATGGGTCAGCCATCGCCGGGCTCAACCATATTAGAGGGAACCCAACGACTCTATTACATCTTCCAGCTGAACCCTAACTAATTTTGATAGGTTCGTCTTCATAGGTTTCCGTGTTGTCAGTCCTCTGGGTAGGTTTAACTAATCAAGACCACCTCGACCTGGGTAAGTTTTCCTTCCCAGGTACTTGCACAACTCTCTCTCTATCTGGGTAGGTTTTACTACCCAGGTTTGGGTATGTTCTATCGCATAACTCTGTATCTGCCCGTGTAGGTATTTTTACCAAAGAGCCTAAAAAAGATCCGCTAACCTAACGCCTTTTTAATAAAAAGTATGTATCGGACATCCATCTATACTATACACTCCATCAAAGCTCTTGTATTTAACTGTACTGACATCTTGTAGCGTTCATCAGGCAGGTGGCTGCCTGAACGAGGTTTAATTAATGATGTGATCCTAGATTAGCCTTATTAAATAATGCCATTAGCAGCCTCAACGTCACGCTACCTCCCGCGCGGTGAAATCGGCTCGGTTAAGTTGAGCTGATCTTTGAAAGATTATCCTATTAGGACTTCAAAATCTCGATTCGGAGGAATTGAACTTTTATTCCTAAAGTTTCGTAATGGTGATCATCATTTTGTATATCGTTTTTGTCATTTGTTTAAATCATAGAATAAGTACTTTCATAGATTTAATAAAATACTACTAATAATATTATTTATGTGTTTGTGTTATGTATGTATGTATAGTATATGTTATTGAATCATAATTATTCGTATAAATTGTGCACGTCTATGCCCGTTTATTGTAAAGTGTTTTCTCTTCTTAGCCAGGGCTAGCTTAGAGACATTGCGCAAGAAATAAGCTGTGCCTGTTGTCTGTTTTTATTTGTCCATTTCTTGTAAATAAATTTGGGTGCAATAAATGATAAATAAATAATAATAACTAGGTACTGTAAGTATTTTCGGAGCTCTCCGCCACCTTTTCGGAATAGAAACCAACATGTCACAAAATATGATGACATTTTCGAAATGTTAAATTTTCCTAAAGATTAATCCAGATTGTCAAACTTAGTAAGCCACTAACGCCTTTAACAAGGATTCGCGACTAATAGCGATCTAGCGAGTCTTCCAAACCACTACCTAGTTCTAGTTCTACGCTCTAAGAAAAAAAAATTTCTACCGTTCTGAACGGTTAGAGAAAACAATCTCCACTTTTCTAACAAGAAATTCTCTAAATAGATAAATCTTCCTAGGATAAGAAGAATCTATGCCCTGTGCCGACCCGGAGATAATCGCCGTGATTAATCTCGAAATTAATTAAACTGAGCTGGGGCTTGTTCCACTGAGGTACAATTTAGAGAAAGTATAATTTTATGTTTATTGCTTAGTCAATTAAGGGTGCCATTCATGTATGCATCAAGCGCAGCGTGACATGCAGATGCGATAGATATCGCCTCGGTTTTTTCTATCTTCGCTTGTGTCGCAAAATCGACCTATTAAGTTTCATCGGGCTTGTAGTCTTACACAAGTTACAGTTTTCACAGCTATCTGTGCATATCTGTTTTCCTATCACTACATAGTATAAAACAAAGTCGCTTTCTCTGTCCCTATGTCCCTATGTATGCTTAAATCTTTAAAACTACGTAACGGATTTTGATGCGGTTTTTTTTAATAGATAGAGTGATTCAAGAGGAAGGTTTATATGTATAATAAATGCATAATATACTTAAGGATAACCCACAATAACCATTTTCTCGTGCGGAGCCGGGGCGTGTCGCTAGTAAAAAAGAAGCAAATTTTAATAAAATGCACTATTGTAGCTTAGTAGAACGGTTCTTTGGAAATCGCGCCGCTGATCTTGAGTCTGCGCTTTAAATCTTGAGACGGTGTTTCAGTCTCGTCTGAAGGCGCGTTTTAAGTGGCTCCTTCACATCGATTGTTGGTAAAAGGCTGGAGATTTAAGCTCTTATGTCCGAGATCTTAGAGCCTATCGACGCTTTATTGTAAGTTCAGACGATATTATTTTTTTGGTCGCTATTATGAGCTGACAAGAGGCTGCTTAAGTTTAAAGAACCCGATAAGACCTTGCTTAGTTTTAAGAAGGCAAGGGTTCTGTTCTGACTCAACCCAGAGAATTTGCAAAGGTAACTAATATCTATTGTTATATAATAATTATAATCTTTATTTCATGTTACAAAAACCCATATTATTACAGTAAAAAATAAAAATAAAGTAAAAATAAAAATAAAACCTAGTCATATATTACATATATAATATTGTATTATAGGTAGGTTTGGTTAAATAATTCTACAAATTGTACCGAGGCCTTTATTTTGTTGCTCGTAGCATATTGGAAACCACGTCAATAGTTTTCCCGTGGGAATGAGGAATTTTCCCGCAATAAAAGGTAACCTATATTATTTTCCAAGGTCTATTTTATTTTTGGAGTTTTTATAAGGATTCCTAACTTTTTTGAAAATACCCTTTGCCTTTGCTACCCGAGGATAAATTGGTAGTTTCCCAACAGTTAAGTGAAAGAATTTTTGAAATCGGTCCAGTAGTTTCGGAGCCTATTCAATGCAAACAAACAAACAAACAAACCTTTCCTCTTTATAATATTAGTATAGATATAGATTATTAGTATTAGTATAGATTCTATACTAATACTAATAAATAATCTATCGTTTTGAGTCTGTGGCAATAGAATGTGTTCTGATTATAGCAATCGCTCCGAGGATAGTCCGTGAGAAACTTGATTAATCTGGCCTTGTTATTGGGACGGTCTCTGGAACTTGTTATTGGCAAATTATGGATAGTAATTAATCATTTGTTGATACTATAGCTGAATTATGGCTATTGTTTTATGGCTTATTTTATTACTATTATAGTGAGTTATTACCGGGAACTCCTCTGAAGCTATTTGAATCAAACTTAGAATTGTTTGTAAGCTAATATTTCAAACTAGCTGTCTGCCCGCGGCTACGCCCGCGTTGTTTTTCGACTATTCCGTAGTAATTTTTAACTCTTCAATTTTCCGCGATGAAAAGTATCCAAGATGTTGACCGACCGGATATAATTAAGGTATCATCATGCAACATTTCATTCAAATCGGTCCAACAGTTTTGTAGATAAGACCGTACAAACAGACAAACAGAGAAAAAAAAATGCATATGTTCTATATTGCTTCTTACATCCCCCTGAATCGGTTTTTAGATTTTTTTCCATGTTCAGATTTTCGACTTCTACAGTTTTATTATAAAGATATTACGAAAATCATTTTTAATAATGCACGTGACAGAATAGGTACTTTAGTATTAACGGGCTCGACACATAGGGGTTAATGCGGTCAGTGGACAAATAAAGCTGATATTTGATGTAAATTTTAAATTTGAATTGTGCTAAAATAAGTGCCTAACCGATAGCGTTCAAAACAATTAGTTCATCAAAGGTTTCATTTTCAAATAAATTTAATTAGTTTCCGTCTCCGTAATAATATCCGCCTATCAAACTAAGTGCTTCCTTTGTGACGTCACAAACAAATTTTAATGGTAAATTTACTGAACCATATTTCTTATTAGGGAAATCAGAAACCAGAAATATTATTTGTAGGACAACACAGAAAACAACAATAAAAATAAATAAAGAAGACAAAAAATTACCAAAAAAAAACACAACATGAAACAAGAACATTACAACCGAACAAGAACATGCAAACATCCCTGTGGTTCAAAACCCACACAAAAAGGCCTCACTCAGCGAAATGCCGCAGCCCGGTTGGCCCGAGCTGCACCCGTAACATGCAGTGCTATGATAAAAGTTTGTCGCGCGAGAAACCCGCCATATTGAAATATCCTCCAATAGGATAAGAGAATACGCAAGACAAAATTATGTTTGTCACGCGTGGACCGGGCATGTTAGAGGGGCAGCTTGTACTGAAATCCGGACGACGAAAACCGGTCGTGTGCGCTCTGGGTTAATACTGCTATACCAATCCAACCAATCCCCGCTTCGATAGCAGTCTAGTAAACACAAACCTATATAATAATATATTTTTTAATCGAAGTGAACCTTTATAATCTACACGCAAAACGGCTATAGGTAAACCTTTTTATTCTGCCTACACCTACACGAATAAAAAAGAACATCTTTCATTCGAGACTGCCACTTGTTGTCCAACGAGACGTCCAATACACATCAATATTGTGAAGAGGCTCCAATACTGTGGCGCTACTTTAGGCAAGGAACACACGGCGCAGTTCGAATTTAAAAAGAACTAATTTTTAACACATTTATTCATTATTGTTGCCAGAAGTTAAAAAGGCTGGCTCTCGTTTCTTTATGAACATGTACAAACAAAACGATGAGATACCTATTAGTTTGATGAATTCCGCTCCAACTCTTCGCACGTGACGTGGCTCGACTCGCCGCGCCGCATCCTCTTCGCAGTGGCCATACTCTAAGGTTGCCTGAAAGTTATTGCTACCATAGAGATAAAGCCGCCTGTCCTAAGTTTTTTCTTTATCAATGGTTCAATGTTTTTTTATTTGATGTAATGTCAATAAAACTATGGGAAGAAAAAAACGCCCTTGGTACACCCAGGTGGACTAATGGGGTGAACCACGGGTTTGGACTGATGTATTGTATTTATTTGAACAGAACTAGCAGATTTACGCATTGTGTGCTCTGATGTTGAGAAGAACGTTCCGATGAAACTTCACAGGACCGCGATCATTTGTTTTTTGTTTCCGAGTGGAGCTTATCTAGGTTACATCGGGGTTTGTAATTGTTGCAAACAGTTACAAACTGTTTTGTTTTGTTACGAAATGTCTAGAAACGTTTGTGAACTGTTTGGAACAGTTCTAAAATTTAGATCATTCCATTCATTCCTGTCTTCTTAATGTTTTGGATTGTATTTGAATCGTTTCTAAACATTTGGAAGCGCGGCGCGGTTTTTCGCCGCGACTAGCTACACCTTGTGTCCTCCGCCTTACGTTAGGGACTGGAATTTATTTACCAAGACAGTAGGATTCCCTAGAGCGCTGGCCCATTGTTGCCATGAACTTGCCAACTCATAGAAAAAACAATCTTGATAGATGAGTCATTTTGTGCTTTGGAAAAATCGAGCCTTGTAAATGATTTTGTGGATTTTTTGTTGACTAAAGTTGAGTAGAGTTTTTTTATAGAAATGTATTATGTAGTATTTAAACAATATTGAACTGTTATAAGGGCAATAGAAACAAAAAAATATAATATATTCTTTAGGTCTTTTTATCTGTCAGTCTATTTCTGTGTGAATGATGTAGTTTTAAAAATTATGTCACTCTAACCCTTATTTTAAGTAAGACAACTTAAAGCAATATAGCCTACTTATTACCGCGGTAAAATACCGCATTCCCCTGGAAAAATCTTAACACGGGCCCATTGTAATCTGCTAATAAAAGTATTCACCTATTACCTCCTACACTATGAGCTTTCAAAAAGTCTAACATTCGTAGCACTATCGTAGACACTTCGTAGCCATTGCTACGGGTTACGTAGCACAATTTTTTATAGTACTATCACGTACCTACTGAATTTAGTAAGTGAAAGACAAAAAATCGTTTGTTTGTTCCAAACACGATGAGATGTCTTCAAAAATATTTCTTACATTATAACTTAGGGGGGTATTACATTGTCAAAGATATATGATCAAAGATCTTTGACGCAAAGATTAGAAAGGGACGCAGTTATGCGTTAGAATGAGATACAAATACACCGCGCTCACTCTTGCACATAACTGCGTCCCTTTCTAATCTTTGCGTCAAAGATCTTTGATCATATATCTTTGACAATGTAATATGTCCCTTAGAGCAACGCCGGCCTTCCGGTACGGAAGGCCCGCGTTGCTCTAAGCATTATAACGGCATTATTATTATAGTAAAAATAACTTTGCAATCCGATCCGAGAGTTGACGTTTTTATAAATCTATGTGGCATTCTCATTTCCTTATATTAATATTCGATAAATAAATAAACCTTTGCTTCTGAAGTGTAGTTTTCTGTAGATATTTTTTTATTTCTGTGGCTCATACTAAAATATTTAGAGAAGCAGGAAGCGTACATAAGTTAGTTATAGTCGCGTGCGTTCTTTTACACGCAACATTCGAATTAGAACAATACCCGCGACCGACAGATCTATCATCGCGAACGAACAAGTCAAATGCATTGAGGTTTAGGGACAAGTCTTTGAATTGAGATATTCAATAGTTTTATGAGACGAATAGAATAGTAAAAGATTAATAATATACAATCATATCATACTATTATTATAAAGAGGAAAGATTTGTATTTTTGTGTGTGTGTGTGTGTATGTTTGTAACGATTAAACTCAAAAACTACTGAACCGATTTCAAAAATTATTTTACCATTAGAAAGCTACATTCACCCTGAGTAACATAGGCTACCTTTTACCGCGGGAAAATGCCTCATTCCCACGGGAAAAACTGTTAACGCGGGCGGAGCCGCGGCGGAAAGCTAGTAATTTATAGTTATTGTTTGTTTTAACCACTGAATCGTCGACGCGCGAAAATGGGTAGACAGTCGTACGCCCTCTCGCAAACACGCTCCTTGTCCTATATTTGCTGTATGTGCTAATTGACCTAGACTCTTTAACAAAGTTGAACAAAATAGTTGAAGGGAGAAGTTGATAATGAAAAATTAAATTAACGACAAAGTTAATGTTTTTGTACAATGATGAACAGATGTGAATGATGCGATTTATTGTTGTGTGACAATAAAGATGATTAGAAATAAAAATTGAAGTACGCTACCTCGTTGAAATCTCTCATACAGTACACGGTTGTCGAGTCACTGTCAGTCCCATCGCGAGCCAGTCAATCAGCGATGTTATGGAGGCTGTAACCACCTGTGTGCCAAAAGGCTTGGCTGACATAGCTTATCGCTTTTGGTGATCGGGCGATCGGGTGCCCCCGGCAACGCTATTGGACTCTACTACACCATGACGAATTGTACATGAGTACAGTTCGTTTGTAATCCATTGATGTTATGTTCCAATCAAAATAAAACTAATACTTCACTTGTCTTTTCACTACCCAAATGAGTAGTCTAACTAAACACGATTTATCATCGGGTCGCATAGATTCTTTAAATAATGTAGAGAGTAATGGCTAGAAATAATATTTTAGTTTTTTTATATATTTTATATGAATTACTTGTATCTCTATTTGCCAATTTACCTGTATAGTTGATTTTATAAATACATTTTCGAGCGTAATGTAACAGCAATAATAACAGCATTACAGCTGTAATGTATCTTTGACAGCTGATCCTTGTTCTTAAGGTTGCCTGGTAGAAATTGCTATTCAGCAATAAGGCCGCCTACATGTACATACCTTCGTTTTTTTTTGTGAATTTACTGATCCTATTGTTTCTAGTGTGCAATAAAGTATATTCTATTCCTTGTTACTTATTAGCTTAAACGTCTAAAAATAGTTTTGTAGAGTGTTACTATTATGACCATTGTATGTTGACTTTTGACAGTAAACGGCAGTCAGTAGTTTTTATAGCTATTATCCCTGATTCGTTACAGCAAGCAATGGACATAAAAACGATGTTGCTGTTGTCAAAAGGTGACAGTGAGAGTTCCACAGCGAATTACGTCTGCGATCACTCGTTGCGCCGTTCGCGTAATTTTAGGGAAATTCCGTCGACGACCGGGGAAATGGAAAACAAAATCAGTGGTTCTGGAAAGAGAGCCAAGCCAACGCCAGCGTGAGAGCGAATGTCTAACAAATTTACTGAAGAAAATTGTTTTCCTTAATTTTTTTTCTTGACGCCGCCGCGCCGCTGCCGCGCCCAATAGATATCTTTTTGAAAGAAGCAAATTTCAAATAACACTTCAATAATATTGTACTTTATGAAAATGTTATGTTTTTGTTTACACATTAATGATTCACAGAATATCTGCCGGCCCCATAGTATAGTTAGAAATGCGTCTGCCTAATAAAGCCGAAGCGCAGGGTCGCGGGTTCGAATCCCGCCCAGGACAAACATTCCTTTGATGAGCACTTGTATTTGCCTTGTGTCTGGATGTTGTATATTTATATATGTATGTATATCAGCTGTCTGACACCCATAGTACAGGCTCTGCCTAGTTTGCAGTCAGATGGCTGTGTGTGAGATGTTCCCACATAATTATTATTGTTATTAAATACCTACATGTATTCAGACGTACGTAGTTTGTTGTTTGAAAAATATGACATTGCTTCGTACTTTTTCCAACTCAGCAAAGTATTGCAATACCCATGGCTTTACCAGAAATCTCGCCCTTAAGAGAGAGAGGGGGAATGCCCTTACCAGATTGAAGGCCGTAACCTAAGATTTAAAAATACCTTTTATAAAGCGCTCACTGGTAATCTATGGTTATATAGATTACTTTTTTGTGATATAATAACAAAATGTGTTCTATTAAATTCTAATTATAAAGAATATTTTCCCTTGTTCCAGAGAGTGCTAGAGCCTGCTTACTTCTCGCTGTCAGCTGACCGGAGGTTCCTTTTGCTGGCTCAGAACGTCCACAAGCTGTATAGATACTCATACCTCGCTCGCTACACCGTATACGACATACTTACCGCGTGAGTACCACCTTTATAATGCTTACTTTCAAGTTAGTTCTAAGTACAGAAACCAGCATGCGGCTGGACACTCGCATTACGAAATTCACCCCTACCGCTACGGAATACGGTTAGTGTCCAAACGCATGTGTTGGCTATTGTATTATAGATAAAATATTGAACAGTAAAAACACCCGGATTTTTTTATTTTATCATGATTATAAATCAAAATAATAACAAACTTACTCATAAATATTTCTCATCTTTTAGCGGAAAAAAAATTGATCTATGTGGCATAGTAAGAACACAAAATAAGCTTACTGACTCTAAACTAACGCTAAATTTGAAAAGGAGAAAGCAAATGCGGTTAGTAATAGAAACGCGTAAAATTTATTCAGAATCAAAAATTCATACAACTTACTTGTTTATTTTCCTTACAAAGCACCACCTCCCGCCCTCTGCCACTCTGGTACTCTATAACTCTGTCGCGAAGCCCCGAGTTCTTTCAATGTGACCTATACACGTACCTATTTCTTATTTAGAAGTTTTTCCGTCTTTCTCGTAAACATGATATGCCTCTTGGGGGAACAAACATCGAGTTAGTGATCCAAAAAGCCTCTTATGCTAGTTGAATTGGTAGGAAAAGTTGGTATTTCTGTGAGAAAGATATTGGTAGTAGAGTTAAAGAAGGGCGTGACTTATGTTTTTTTTTAGATATTTAATCAATTACCTACCTTATTTTTATTCTTATTTAATGTAGCCCGCAATAATTTACAAAAATATCGAAGTTGCTGCTATAAGCTGTACAAAAACAAACATACATTATTCCAAACTTTTGCATTCTACACATTCCGTTCTCCCATTGAGTTGACTAAGCGCTGCTCAAACTGTTAAGGCGGCACCTTCAAAAACTTAAAATCGCAGTAGATGCGTGTTTTATCTGCGCGGCAAAGTAAACGGTTCACTGATGGCAATGCAGGAAAGTAAAAATGTAATGCTGTCTGCGTTACCTGAAGGGGTGGAAAGGTCATGTTTATGTTTCTAGCAGTGGCTAGATGCGGGTAGTCCAGGACCGATCGTTGTTGAGATTTTCGGGCCATTGTCTATTCGGACGTCTTTCGGCTGAAATGACGATGGATGTTTTTATTACTATTGCGGCGCATTTCACGGAGTTTTCCGGTACTTGCGTTATGTACGATGAGCTTCAGGGATAATTGCCCCCTTTTCTTAGTTGCTGCTACTGAGAGAGAAGGGGTCGGTTGTCTATGTAGCAGACTTCTAATAATGATAGAATTTCCATTTTTGGTATAATTACGTGTTACAATTAATGATGCTTTTTCCGTGGAATGTCCTTATAGCCCAGAAAATTAAAACCAAGGGATCCTCCCCCCCCCCTTCACCACCGGTTCGTGTCCCACCCTCGAGGACTTTTATTATGTTCATCTGGATAACTGTACCAAGTTTCAAAACATAGATTATTCAGTCTGATCAACCATTTTTAAGCTACCTATTAATAATAAACCACTATTTTTATACTATTAATTATTATTTTAATCTCGGAGCTCGCAAGTGGTTACCAGGAAATCACGACCAAGGGGTTCGATCCAGCCGCAGCGTTTAAGTTGTCACTTAATTACCGTTGATGGAACTTCAAGTCAATTTCCTCGCTGGAGCCATCTTGGGCTTGGGCCTGACGGATTCCACGTGAAGATTCAATCTCAAACGACGGATCAATCCGTTTAAGCTTATTGGTAAAATACGACGACTGATAGCGAAGTGAAAATGAAGTTATGATTTTTCAATCTGTATTTGAAATGCAATTCATTACGAGTACTAGGTGTGGAGTAATGGAAAAAACATGATAGGTTTTAGCTACGCAACACAGTGATATAAACGTGAGGTCAGACAAGCGTAATTTTTGAGTTTTAGTCTGTGGTTTTAGCTACTTAAGTCTGTATAAAAATTAGCAATCTATTAATTTTAAATATTCAATATCGGGGGCTCCAAGCGTCTAGCTAAAAATTACCATTTCATTTTTATAACTTACCTTTGATTTTCTATCTGAGAAAATGTCAAGCTGTCAGTACCTGCCCTTTGCTTCGCGAGTTTCTTGCTCTTAGGTGCTCTTAGTCCAGTATGCTCTAGCCATAGACTAAGAAAATAATGTTTTTGGTAGTATAGAGGATAGTAATACAAGGCCATCCGATCCTGTCAACATCTCAGTGATTTGGTACTTAGATATCTTTGTTTCCGTCAGTGTTAACCAATAGAAAGCTGCCATTCGGAGCAATCACAACCCCGCGACACCCCCGCACCCCAGCTATGATTTGTTTCATATAAATCCGGAGAAAAGGTCATTGACTCCTGCATACAATGCGCACATTTTTTCAAACGATACGATATATAGGAAATTATGACAGAAAATCCCGATTTAGCATGCCGTAGTAGAAGGCGGGGTAACCGTGTGACCTTGCCAGACATTTTGGCGTTCCATTATTTTCAATAACATTCAAGAAAAGAAAGTGGTCAATGAACTTTTGGCCGGATTTATATGAAACAGATCATAGTTGACAGAATTTGTTTCTTTAATATTTGCATGTATTACGTCTCTATAGTTGACCTTTGACTTTCTATCTGAGAAAACAAAATAATGTCAACCGCCTGTCATCCTCCGCCTACTTCCGCCTACTGCTCGCCGTGAGCAATCGTGTGCTCCCGCTTTTGGTGATTGGTGGTGATTAGTCAGCCCACGAAGCCTCCCACGGTTGGCCTCAAGGCTTATTTCTGCGAACGGGAAAGAAACTACTTTTAAAAATTGTGCAATTGTGAAATTTCTACCCTTTTCTTTATTTTTTCTTTTCTTTTTGGATTCTAGGGGAATTTTCAGTTCAATTCCTTTACACATATTATTATACGCCACAACACGAATCTCTTAATTTCTACTCATACTCTAGTTAGCTTAGAGAACTTTCGAACTATCCATTTCCGTCCATTCCTCGGTGGTGTAAAAGTCTATTGGGTTGCTGTCATCTAGATGAAACTGCCCTCGGAAAGAGCAGTAATTATCTTAAATTACGCATTCCTGTCGTACGTAAGCTAAAAACTGCGGACCCTCGTTACGCTGAACCGGCGCTAAACTTAATCCAAGTTTAATAATTAACGTTACTGGATGAACAAAGCGAGTTGCAAACAAATACTCGACATAAGGGTCGAATTACACTTGGAGGTTAGAAGACCGTCTCGCATGATGTTATTAGTAAAAGACTCCTGCCCCTCTAACATGCCCGTCAACGCGTGACAGATATAATTTTGTCGTGCGTATTCTCTTATCCTATTGAAGGATATTTCAACATGGCGGGTTTCTCGCAACTTTTTGACAGTTAAATGTGCGACAAACTTTTGTCATAGCACTTGTGACAACTTGTCACAACACCATGTTACGGGGGCTGTTGAATATGCGTGATCAGCCGCCAAAAATTATTAAAGTCAAACTCATCGAGGACGCTTAATATAGTGTACTCGTATGTGATTTGTAGTAAAATTTTATGGGGCTGTTACGAGCGAAAATGTACACTATTGATAGGTATAAATTTGGTCATTTCTTAGCTATAAGTGTATAAGATGTACTTTCTTTCTTAGTGTATAAGATGAAAAACGTTAAAAAAATTAGATCACTAGAAATGTCACTCGCCATTTTCTTCTTCTGTAAAATGTAAAACACAGAATGGTTTTTACTTATTATTGCTATGTACAATTTATGGGACGTTGACCCTTACATACGCTCGCCCAAAATGTTTTAACTTTCATGAATTAGCCAGTTTCCATTCTACACTCTTCCAGAGCTGTAAATAGTTAACTCACAGGGATTCCATTAAACCAACTGTCCGTAACCGCCTTTTGTTCGTGTCGGACCTGAAGCTCATACAAAAACCAACACGATGGAATTAAACTATGTACGTACAGTAGCCAGCACATGCGGCTGGACTTGTTGACCTTGAGAGCGCCCGTATTTTGTAGCGGTAGGGGTGAATTTCGTAGTGCGAATGTCCAACCGTTTGTTTTGGCTTCTGTACATATTATAATTTAAAACGGGGTAGGTATAGAGTTGCATAAAATACCCTTCTCACTCAATAAAGTTTTATTTCACTTGTATTCCCATTTGTTATAGAATTTGTGTATTTTTGTTGTTATAATTCTTACTATGTAAGTATTTTTTTTAACTTTTTGCTAAGTTATCAAGAAGTTAAGCCCAAGAGGAGGCAAATCAAAAGGGTATATACATAGGCGGTCTTATTGCTGAAGTAGCAATGTCTACCAGGCGACCATGAAAGAACGATGTTAGGAAATAACAATTTCTTTAAAAACCAGAAAGCAAAGCGTCGTAAGTATTCGCAGTAACTTTTACTAGACTATAAAATTAGCGATGCGTACTGGTCGTAACTAAATGTACCTCTTTTATATTAGACAGGGGTTCGAAGGGTTTACCGGTTTACTGCCCAAACGAACACAAAAACCGATTTCGACAGTCCCTTCCCGACTCTATTGTTAGTGACTATTTTTTAAAAGGTTTTTCTGGGTGTACGAGCATTTGTTGGTCAGGTTGAGTTAGGTAATATACTTATTTACGTAAATGGCACTAAACCTGTTATTACATACCTACTTTGTTTATTTATATTATACATTTTATTCTCTTAATAGCCTATAATATGCCTCCAGTCCATACTCCTCTTAAGAGAGTCAGTCTACCCTGAATCTGTGTAAATAAAATAGGCCTTATTCGACCACGTTGGCCTAGTGCGGGTTGGTCACAAAAACACGACCTTTGAATTTCTTTGCAGGTACGTACAGCTTATTCTTTACTATGTTTTCCTTCACCGTAAGAGCGTCGAATAAATGTATGTAATTTTTCGAAAAAATCGAAAACACATTAGTACGTGCCGAGGTTCGATCCCGCGAACTTCCGAATGGAAGTCAACGGCCCTAGGCACTTGGCCACCGACGCTCTAAACCTTACTTGTCGTAAATCATATTTAGAATAAAAATCTTTTTTTTTTTGCCTAGCTACTGAGTCGACATATAGCGTACAGCTTTCCGCCCGCGCTAACCGTTTTTCCCGAGAGAATGAGGTATTTCCTATTTATTTTAAAAAGTACCCTATATGTTATTCTTTATTTAATTTATATTTAAAAAGTACCCCATATGTTATTCTGATGTATAAGCTATATTACTGTAAAGTTTCATTAAAATCCATTCAGTACTTTTTGCGTCAAAGGGTAACAAAAATCCTAATCCTAAACATCCATACATCCATCCCCACAAACAATCGCGTCTATAATATTATAGTAAGAGTCATTTATCATCATCATCATTCGGCCTATAGACGTCCACTGCTGCACAAAGGCCTCCCCCAAAGATCTCCACGACGATCAGTCCCGCGCTGCCCGCATCCCGCGGTTTCCTGCGCATTTAAATTATATTATCAGAATGAATAATTATATTAAAGTCACTTGACTGTCATACAATTTGGACAACTGTCTCGCCGGCGCAGTGGCCGCCTGCTTTACATAATTCAACTGAAAACAACTCTCCGGAGACGAAGTTTAAATGGAATCCCAACATTAATCTGCCCCAGAGGTGATTTGCCAAGACAATGAACTGCTGCAGACAATGTATCTACCTATATTTATATTAAATGCAATAAATTTTAGTTATAACTTTAATGAAAACTTTTTTATAATTCTACTATAATCTGATGATGAAGAGTTTCGAAATTTTTTGGACATTTACTAACATCACTTAGTTAAATAGAATAATGTTGCATTTAGTGGCAAGTTCAGCAAAGCAAAATGTATGATCTTTTATGAAGAAAAGCTCGCCGAAGAAACTGAATTCATTATGTAAGTACTTTTTTTCGCTCTTATAGCGGACGACACGTTCTTCTGGCCTATTCACCCTGATATCAGGGTAGGCTTGAGCCACTCGGTGAAGACAATAATCTGTTAACATACAGACACACACACACACGTTCACAAATCCTGAAATACCTACTTCCGTTCCCTACTAATAATTATAAATGCGAAAGTAACTATTGTCTGTTTTGTTAGACTTTCACGCTAAAACCACTGAACCAATTTTGATGAAACTTGGTACATAGCTAGAATAGACTTTGGAAAATAACATGAACTATCTTTTACCTGACTTTTTTACCTAACTTAACTAAATTTATTTGATAAATAGGAAATTTCCTCATTTCCATGGAAAAAATTGTTAATGCTTCTAAATGCTAATCTAAAATTATTAGGCCGCCTGTTGACTCAACTTTGTTTATGTACTGTAATATTCTAGTGTTTTCTGTTTTGATGTCTATTAATAATATTTGTATTGTATTATCTTCTTCTTATCGTGTCGATGACAAATTGCTCAGATAGTTTTGGCCCAGAACCTAGCTACTTCAACTGCGTTGTCTGTCAAATCCCATTGTATTATAATGCGGGCGGACATAAGAGCAGTACAAAGTTTAAAGTATTTAGCTTGCTAATTACATACATGAATATAATACGTATATATTAACGTTGTCGTTGACGCTAATTATAGCCCTTAACGTGATTGCATGACTACATTACGTCCAAAATCAAGGGTCGTTGACTTTTATTCAACTTTGTGGCGCTGAAATGGTGCAATAAAAAGTTATTATAATCATTCTTCACTACGATAATGTTGCGAATCCTAAAATATTTATTTGCTTTAAAAGTCTGCGGAAATGTCAACATGAATCCTATCTTGGCTTTTCTTGTGCTGTCTCGAGGAAAAACGTTTCGTGTAAAAATAATAAAAAGTCGAGAATGGGGTCCTTTTTTTAAGAGTTTTAGAATATGGTTGACTCTTTGTTATGAATCCATAGAGGAAGCAAGACATTTTTTAATGTACTTAAATGTTGCTTCAATAATCTAAAATAAAAAAGTAAATTAAATAGATCTAAAAAGCCGACTGCTTAAAAAGCGAACTAAAAAGATGAAAATAAGATTATGTAGGAACATAGTATGTATGTATAATTGAAATCCTCTTTTTTTATAACCGTTAACTAACAGTTTTTCCCGCGGGAATGAGGAATTTTCCCGCTTAACGTTAACGCGGGCGGAGCGGCGCGGCGGGGCGGAAACCTATGTAATGTAACAAATACGTAGGTACACGCTTTCAGTAATCTCAAAGTTACTTCTCCCATCATGTTTTATCGGATTCGTTTTAAAAGGGTAGTACTAAAAAAGTGTCGGTTGAAAGTCGGATTAGGAACAAAGCAGGCATTGTTCGTTTTTCGAACCGCTTTTGATTCGCTCTTGTTTTAAAAATCAATGTTCCGTGTCCGTTCTAGCTGGAACGTAAGCCGGGAGATTTCTTTGCTCATTTTTATTCTGACGTCACAATGTTCGTTATGTTGGCAGCAGATTCAGAATAACGGGCAAAAATTCACAAGTTTTTTTATGTGGAAAATTTAGTATTGTTTGATTTATCGCCGATGAATAATTATGAATTGTATAAAGTTTTAATTGAATTTAAATGCTAATATCATCATACTAATATTATAAAGAGGAAAGATTTGTATTTTTGTGTGAGTGTGTGTTTGTAATGAATAAACTCAAAAACTGCTAAACCGATTTCAAAAATTCTTTCTTTATTAGAAAGCTACATTCACCCTGAGTAACATAAGCTACCTTTTACCACGGGAAAATGCCTCATTCTCACGGGAAAACTGTTAACGCGGGCGGAGCCGCAGAGGAAAGCTAGTACTTATAAGTGGATACTCGTTAGTAATCCATAGATCTTAAAATCTGAAACAAACGATTTTTTTAGTATTTTGTTATCCATTAAACGATAATGAATTTTAATGATAAGACCACTAGAGTACAATCTCGTAAGGCAACAAGTTATCGTCACATAGTTCAGACACGTCTCATCTAGGATGCAGACGATATAAGAGCGCATTAGGATAATGCGAGTTTGTGGACCATTGCGACTACACTGCTTGTATAGTGTAGTGCATTGTGTGTTATGTACCGGGAACGAGCAATGGACGATAAAGTCTCCATTGTCTTTGCGTAGTTCCTTTTTATCGATGTTTTATAAAGTTTTTAATACGGTCAACGAGAAAATGTGATGTAGACAAGAGTTATCATAGAATCTTGTAGTTTTATATACTAGCTTGATAGTAGTACTGCGGCTTCGTTCATGTATATTTTTCCCATTAGATTATATTTTGAGGGAGTCCTTTGTCCAGCAGTGTACGTTTACTGGCTGAAATGATGATGATGATGATTATATTTTGATACTGGAAAAAAAAAATATAAACCTTTTCCTGACAAAAACTAATAATAATTTGGTGCAGCCGTTATGAAGCGATAAGCTTACATGGTTTTTAGAGAATTTATTTCAATAGATTAATATATTGTTTCTTACGTTTAACATTCTTTTATCTCAAGGCAATAGTGTACAGTAGCCAGCACATGCGGCTGTACATTTGACCTTGAGAGCGCCCGTATTCCATAACGTTAGGGGTGAATTTCGTAGTGAGAATGTCCAACCGCATGTGCTGGCTTCTGTACCTTTGGTCCCGTCCCGAGGCCCGTATGTCAATTTTAATATAATTATAATTAATAATACCTCTCCCTCTCTGTGATGAAGTTTACCAACAACAATTTAATTCCCATTATATAAAGCCAATCAGATATTATACGATTCGGTTTTGTATAACGGCTGTAATCATCATTACGTGTCCAGTCTAAATCTCCTTACAAAGCACGTGTCTAAATTACCCACAATTACCCCCAGTTTGTGTACGTCATCGCTTCTATTAGCACGTTATGGGGTATGTTCAGTTTTTTAACGGTTAAGGTTGAATGGGAAATGTATTTTTTTTGTATCGAACAAATGCTTTTATCTGAAATTTAAGCATATTTGCAGAGATCAGTTTTTTATTTTGTCTTTATGTTTTTTTTTATTCGAAATTTACTAGTCGGCTCAGAAAATAAGCATTTGCATTGCTATTTTATTTTGTTTTTATCATTATGACAATAATAGTAATAGTTAAATCTAAAAAACACACTTCCTGTCCGCCATCTTGGAGTGTGTGTCAAAATATGTGGGTCAAATTAAGATTCCAAGATTTTCTTACATACATAGTTACAAGTGAAAAAATATTTGATTCTGACTCTGTATTCTGATAGTTGATCACATTTGACTAACATTCAAACAACCCGCTCATTTTATTTTAGTTAGTATACGTTCAATATTGGAGTACTTATTCATTTAGAGGTCAAATTAATTTAATTTTAAAGCTCTGATGTAATCGCGAAACTTGCCAAATATTGCTCGGAACTAGTATGTCTTGAAATGTTTTTGATTTAGAGTAAAAGAAAATAAATATACATACCCCATTATTACGAGTATCATACTAATATTATAAAGAGGAAAGATTTGTATTTTTGTGTGTGTGTGTGTGTATGTTTGTAATGAATAAACTCAAAAACTACTGAACCGATTTCAAAAATTCTTTCACCATTACAAAGCTGCATTCACCCTGAGTAACATAGGGTACCTTTTACCGCGGGAAAATACCTCATTCCCACGGGAAAAACTGTTAACGCGGGCGGAGCCGCAGCGGAAAGCTAGTTGTGTATAATTTCCGTCTATTTCCATAAGCGGTGGTACTGCCAACAATCACGCACGTTTTGATAAACGGCCGCGATAAAGCACTTGCCGCTTATTACACTTTCCAAGTTCTGTGACTATTTCAAACTACATTGCTGGGTTGGATCTCACTTCTGCTTCTAAATTTGTAATGTAAGAGCAATGTAGGTCAAATGAGTTGCTAAATTTAGAAAAATATGTGCGTGCCTTAAACTTGTTACTAAGTGGTGATTGCGTAAGCAGTTGGAATGGATTTGTATTTAATCGATGAGATTGATATGGAGATACAAAAATTATGATTGAAACTGCTGCAGATAACATTTTGAAATGTACAACTGGCTTAATTTGGTAGATTCTTAATCCTACTAATACCTACTCGTATTATTAACGCAACGGTTGTCAGTATGGATGTACAATGTTCTCTTTCATGCAAAAACTACTCAATGGATTTTAATGAAACTTTAAATAATATAGCTTATACATCAGAATAACACATAGATTACTTTTTACCGCGGGAAAATCTTATTTCCCACGGGAAAACTTGTTAACGCGGGCGTAGCCGCGGGGCGGAAAGCTAGTTTTATGTAAAAACTAGCGGCCCGCCCCGGCTCCGCACGGGAAAATGGTTATTGTGGGTTATCCTCAAGCATATTATGCATGTATTATACATATAAACCTTCCTCTTGAATCACTCAATCTATTAAAAAAAACCGCATCAAAATCCGTTGCGTAGTTTTAAAGATTTAAGCGTACAAAGGGAGGGACATAGGGAGGGACATAGGGACAGAAAAAGCGACTTTGTTTTATACTATGTAGTGATAGTGATATAATAAATAGTAAACCATGTTAACTTCGAAACTTGCTCGATAAGCTTTTTAGATTAATAGCTGTTATTGAGCAATATAATTTGGTTACAATAAGCGGAATCATGTTTTGATATATGAGTGTCTGTAAAAAAAGCTGAAATACTGTAATGATTTCCTATTACTAAATAAATAAATAAATATATCTGTCAAAATTTAATACAAAACCGAGACGTTGAGCATAATATGAATAGAAAAAAATTCTAATTTAATTACTTTCAGATACATAGGTTTGTTTCGGAAATGTATGTAACTTAAGCCAAGTGCTACGCTATTTGTACATTTAGTTTTAGAATTATTAGCGTAAATATTGGCCAATGGCTTTGGCAGGTTAACAGGGCACAATGGTAAGTAAACAATCCATTGGCTAAATATTAATTGAACCCGGATCTGCATCGGTATTGGACAGACATGGATACGTACTACAATAGGAATCTATTTATCGAACTATTGTTGATTCATTAAACATAAAGCAACTAGGGGGTATTGTTTCAAAGGTTCTCTGATTCTGATGTGATTTTCTTGCATAATTATATTTAACTAGCTTTTCGCCGCGGCTCCGACCCCGTTAACAGTTTTCCCGCGGAAATGAGGCATTTTCCCACGGTAAAAGATAGCCTATGTTACTCAGGGTGAATGTAGCTTTCCAATGGTGAGAGAATTTTTGAAATCGGCATAGTAGTTTTTGAGTTTATTTATTACATAGACACATACACACACATACACACACACACACACACACACACACAAGATTTCAATAAACTTCTTCACATTAATAAATCGGTCACCTTAAAACTGTTTTTAATATTTGTAATGCTCTAATCTAATAATTGAAAATTTTACACATCTTTCTTTCCGTAAATTAACATCATTGATATTTAAATCGGTTATAGGGTTTTTTATAGGATCTTTCAAAACGTAGGTCTGTACGCAGACTGTTCAACTACGCCACAAACACAACTGCAATCACCAACTCGATTGCCAAGCGTGGTGATTTAGCAATATCTCCCTTATAATACAATCTTCTTCTTTTCGAGTCGACAGCAAACTCAGACAGTCTCGGCCCAAAAACCAGCCACTCGAATAGCGTCAGTAGCCTTCATCAAGTCCTCTCGCGTGCAGGCGACAAGACAAGAAGGGCAGCTAATGAGATGGTCCATTTTCTGGGGAACCATACCACACCTACACTCCAAGTTGAAATCCCAAATCCAATAGTGCGCGCAACCTATGAAACCCCAAATCCAATAACTAGTGCGCAGTTACGAATATATACCTACACCTAACCTATGTAACCTATGAAATACGGTGACGGTGAAAGAAAACATCGTGAGGAAACCTGCACACACCTGCGAAGTAATACAAGGTTGTGTGTGAAGTTGACGAAGCCGCACTGGGCCAGCGTGGTCAACTAAGGCCTATTCACCCTGATATCAGGGTAGGCTCGCTCGAGCCCCTCGGTGGGGACATACATGAGCTGTTAACGATGAAACTTCAGTTCATCAGTTGTAATTGAATTGGAACATTCTAGCATCTAACCTCCCCCCTTTTCTTCCAGGGAATCCTACCCCCTCACGCCCCTGCCAGACGAGGTAAACGGCGTAATCAGCGAAGGTCCGCAGCTGCTGCTGGCGATGTGGACGCCCAAAGGCCACGGGCTGGTCACCGTCAAGAATTACGACATCTTCTACCGGCCTGCCCCCAGGTCTTCCACGGGCTATCGGGTTACAGACAACGCCGTGCCCGGGACGATTTACAATGGCGTGCCTGATTGGTTGTATGAAGGTATGATTCTATTTTTGTTTTGGATGGTTTTTACCTCCTGGTAATAGGTTGCCTGGAAGAGATTGCTACATTAGCAATAAGGCCGACTGTTGAAACATAATGTTTTCTTTGTATGTGTTATCTGTCTGTGTTTGTTGGTGACAAAAAAGAATATTTGTATGTGTATTTTTACGAGTACGTGGTTTTTGATACCTTATTAAGATAGAAATGTTTTTCTGTTTACATACTTACTATTCGTCTTTCTATACAGAGTGAAGTGGCTGCTACAAGCAAATATTCAAAATTGCTTTTATCAGGAGCGAAAAAATAACTAAGTACTGTTCCAGGAAAATTGAATAAATCATTTAACTGTATAATTTGTATAGTTTTCTAACTATACTGTAAAGTAATAAGTCGATTTAGGATTCAGTACCTATTATACTAGAGTCATGTTCAGTTAAGTAAGTACACATTTGCTCAATGATTTACCCACATCAAAGTTACGTCTCCCTACTTTTTGTACTAAGAACTGAGGATATCTGTGGTCTAACAGTTATAAGTCTTCAAAATGGATGAATTAGAATTAGAATATATTATTTGTCAGATGGAGAAAGACTGAATTATTTATTTTATTATTATTATTATTAGAATAAATGGTACTAAACGGGCATCTACATGTTGACTTTGGCCCCATGCACGCCTTCCAAAGGACCGGGTTTCTATAGACCCGTGATCTTAAAGTGTACCAACATAATAATGATAATACTAAGACCGATTTCGGCCACGGCGGGCGACTGCTTCAACTCAGATTTTGCTTTATTAAAGGGGAGATTTAAAATGTCTAGATACAATTTTAATATCGTTATATTATTTCCATTGAGGACTTACGTACAAGTACCAGAGAAGACACCTTGAATGCCTCCTATGCGCCAACATGGCGGCAGCGGGGGGCGGGCGGATTGTGGGGGAAGAAGTAAAACAAAAGACAAACGACATGAGTGCGGTTCGCGGGTGTTCTTTCTATGTACGCTAGTACAATATTAGTATTTAAATTATTATTTCTCTCTCTTAAAATAACCTAGTCTTTATTTATTGCAAAAAAATCAAAATCAAAAATGTTTTTTTCGAAATAAAATTACATAAATCACTTTCGACGTCAAATTTTTATAAAGTTACTAAGTTTTGCTCAAACCAAGGCTGACTCTCGACTCACACTAATGAAGAATAAACTCTTAAAATTTAAAGAGGCGATGCGATATTAATTTGAATAATAAATAAATTAGTCTTTATTGCCGAGAGACTTCGAATACAACCAACCCTACTCTTCATGTTCCGAGAAAAAAGTGAAGGCAAAACCTCCTAGAATTTAAAAGTCATCTAGTTAAAATTAATAAGTTTTAAAAATAACTCAGAAATACAAGTGGGGAAGACAAGCGTTTTAATTTTCCGGGCGGGAGGAGGACGTTTTATTCAGTTAGTTATAAAGCGGGCTGCTCGTGAACATTTTTGAAAAGGATTTAAACGTTCTTTGTTTAATTATATACTTTATTATGTATCTAAGCTGGTTGTCAGCTAGTAATATTACTACTTTTTGTTAATTTAGATCCCTCAATCTTTTAATTATTAATTTTGCTACAAATTGCAGACCAATTCAAGCTGCCATTATTAGTAGCCTAAAATAGTCACTAAATTAAAGTAAAGCCTAGTTAGACGTCGTGTAAAAAAATACGATAAACGATAGTTTTCCATTCAACTGGGATCGGCACAGTTTTTAATTTCCGCGGCAATGTTAGCTGCTAGTCTAAATATCGTATGGCAATGATTTGCATAGTCCATTGCTTCGTTAACACTGACTTTCAGTTTGCAATAATTTAAACAAGGAAATGGAACTCGCAGAAAGCGTTCTAATCACGTTGCAAGTCCTTTGACTAGAACACTGCTCAAAGAGAGAGCTGTTTATTGCAAGACATTACGTCCAACTTGGTACAACTACAGCACTTTATTAAAGCGCCAGAGAGGGACACAGAATGTACTTTTTCATTTCATTTTTTGAATTGACCTGCTTGTGTCGAAAAGGTACCTACGATACGACATTTAACGTTGAGGGAAACAAAAGTAATTAAAAATACACTAGACTAGCTTGTCCCCTGGGAGGATTGTCTCGTCGTTCGGTTAGTTTTTCTTACTACCCATGGGCGTCGATTCGATCCCGGCTAGTCCTTTAATCACTTTTTAATTTCGAATTCGTGACCTACACTTTACGCAGAAAATGTCGTGAGGAAAGCTGCGAATATTATTGAAAAGCGTTTTAGTTTCCCTAACTTTTATAAACATAAATAACCTGACACTGGCACATAGCTTAGCTAGTGCTATAAAAAAAGTACCGAATAGCGTATTCATAACCAGGTGACCAAACTCATAATGGGCTATCGTGGTTGACCAAAATAGTTCAACCGTATTCGTCGTAAGTTGAGTGCCTTATTAACGTGATCTCATTATTATTGCCTTCCTCTAATTGTTTATTTCGTTTGCACTCTTTGTTATATTAATAAAATTGGATAATATAATAATTCATAAGTTTGTAAAATATTTTGAAAAGATGCAACGCCTGTGGAGTTTCTTCCGGCGAGTTCTTCTTCACAGAAGACAGCCAAATTGTGAACTCGCCTCGACGTCGAAAAGTGATTTTTAAAATCTTACTTCGAATAAAACATTTGAATTTTGATTTTTTTGAAAAATTATTTACTTTCTAAGTAAATATAGGATAGCATCTAATTAAAATAAAGGGGTTAAAGGGTTAAATGAATTAGTTTATTCCGAAAAAATATTATTTTGTACATTTTTAAGTCAACCGTGAACCATTCCTGGAATTCAAGTTTGTTCTTCGATGCCATTCGATGACACGCAGAGTGGGGAATAGGCAGCTTTAAGTAAAACGGCTAGGCTTTATCTAAACGACTTCTTATGCGGTCCATTTGGGCCGCTCCGGGAACGATGCCAGATTTTAACATTCTGTCTCAGACAATATTTTATTGTTTTCAGTAGCATTATACACGGAATTCCGTCGGTTTTCGCGTGCACTTGTTGGTACGATAAGGTATGTTTTCATGTAGGAGCCTAGTGCTGTTTAAACACGTAGCTAAAACCTTTATTTGTCTCTGTCTCATCTGATCATTACACAATTTATAATTGTTATGAAAAACAGTAAATAATTGTTGACCAAAGAATTCCTTTTATGACACGAATTAAACTTAAACTTTGAACAAATTAAACTTTGGTCTGAATAAATTATAATTATAATATATAATATATTATATTTTCTATTAGGATAAATTTAAAAAATGTATATAATTGGTATCCATCCATCTAGATTAAATGTACCAATAATCTCTGCTCTGCGCTAAGACGAAATTGCAAATAACCTCCGCTTTAAGATTCACCTATAATAATAATAGCAAAAGAAATCATATATGCTAGGTATCATAATATCGAAAAGCAATATCTGGAAGAACGCCGTCAAATCTGGAGATGGCAGGAAATTGGATGGAACTGTCTGAAGCTGGGTGGAGTAGGCTTCCAAACGATACATGTTACATGTATCATCGCTCCATTTAAGAATCCTTTCAAATATTATTTTGGTTACGCATATTTACAAATAAATTGTAAAGAAATAAAATATAAGTCAAGATTATTTAGGTTACAAGTTACGCCGCAGCGTGGTGAAAGTAATAGGAAAACAACATAGAGAAACAATTTTTTTTTTACAAGTCGGCGGCGCATTTCGCTTTTAGCATGGTCTAAGAAAACGACATCATCGTCGAATAACACGCATTCGACAAGGATGAACAGTATGATGACGTAGGCTTGTAACGTGGTGCATCACATGCCACCTCGTTGCCTCATTCTCATCTCATTTACCATTTTCGTCTAAATTCGAATATATTCAATTTTGGAATTCAGTCGACAATCATCCGTCATTTCATTCATTTTTTTATTCACTTTTGGTTTACCTCTCGGCCAAGCTGGCCGAGCTCTAAATTCTCGAGATTTCCCTGTTCCCTGTTTCCTAGTATTTTATCATTATTTATTATTCATTAAATCTTGTCGACAAGTCTGTGTCCCTACTACCAGTGTTTCTACTTTTCATCATGTTATCTTGTGCGCGCTCGCTGGCTCGCCCAGGACCTGGCGAGCCGCGGGTGACACAAGCTTGTGTCAAGTCACGTGGTCGAATATTTTCTTAGACCATGACTTTTAGTAAGTGTGCGCGCAAAACATTGCGTTTGGAAACACTTCATTAAATTTAGTGCCAGTTGACTGTGAGTTGTTATTTATTACGGGTACATTTTTATCATAACATGAAACTTTACTCGTAGGAGCAAAATTTTCTCGTGATAAGCGATAATATCCGTAGAAAAGATTATTATGCTAGGTAGTTTCTTTAAAATAAAGAGTAATAGGAATATTTTTGTAATGGCGTTTAGAAGTAAAATAAATAAAATTATATGGTATTTTTCTAAAATACTTTGATTTGACGTAGTACGACGTAGACCTTTGCTACGGCGTAGCTCGTAGCAGGCGAGTAGTAAACAAGATATTATCCCATTTAGCTTAGTGGGATAAGATCGTGTTAAAAATAGATTTTAACTAATTTAAATGTCAACAAACATTGTGTAATATCTAATAAATTGTATGATATTAATATTAGGCATTATTTGTGATGCAGAGTAGCCAGCACATGCGGCTGGAGATGTTGACCTTGAGAGCGTCCGTATTCCGTAGCGGTAGGTGTGAAGGTCTTAGTGCGAATGTCTGCTAATGCTGGCTTCTGTACATGTAAAGATACATTAGTCAATACAATAACATTTTTTCAGTATAAATATTACAATGTAGCACATGCAAATTTAATTCTTCAGATGAAGAATAACAAAGATTTTTTTCGGCCTTCTCCTTTTTCACCACTGGTTGGGTAGTGTTGATTGGCTAGAAGAGATCTCTTATAGAGATAAGCTCTCCATTGTAAACTAGTATTAATACAGCTTTTTGTAAAAAAATTCCACTAAAGATTATATTATTAATATTACTTCGGTAGATGTTTCGGTCTCAAGTAAAAGTTCTTTACTTACATAGATTTCTTTGTGACGAGGGTAAGTCGGACCGACTCCGGTTGAACCACGAACAGAAACTTAGCAAAAACTGGGGCAGCTTATTCAAATTCCCCGGCACTAACTGTCTCTTGCTAAGAATTTATTAAAGTAACATTAGCGCTAAGCGTTTCGCCTGGCAACATTTTTTTATTCTTGCTAACTTGCTTTTGTTTTTCAACTTAGGGCTTTAATTTCATTTAAACAAAAAAACTCTGCCCTGCAACTTCGGTCGTATTTTTATCTTATATACAATGTTGAAAACTTTATTTTTAGTCGTGCACTCTTGTCAGAGTGGTCGTGGTTGCGCAAAGGAGGTACACGGAGAGATGTTCGTTTGGTTAGTTCTCAGTTATTTTCCTCCACTTCTGCCGGTTAGACACGCTGCGAGTACATTTGGACCATAGTAGTGTGGCATTTGCTGGCACGTGTGGCATGCATATGTTCGTCATGCTTCCTGCTTTCGTGCTGGCAGCCTCTTTTCGCGTTTCTAGCTTTATAAATGTGATAAGTAATATTCTTTTGAATTTGGTTGATACCTTTGGAGATGGACGCTGCCCGCGCTGCGAGCCGGACGCCATTTTTCTATTCTAAAAGTTCTAATGTATAATTTCGTCACGAATAAACCTGTATAATAGTTATTTCATCGTTTAATTCAGTTAGGGCACACCCTCCACCATCTAGGGTCCGTCCGCGTTAGAAGACTCCGTAGCTTTGTTTATGAGATCAGTCCACCGAGTAGGTGATGGGCCACGCGCTCTCTTGCCTTCCATCAGACCCTGGATCACCAGTCTTTCCATCAAATTCTCATTTCTGGAGATGTGACCAAAGAACTTAAGTATTCTTACCTACACAATTGACGATAGTCTATCTTTAACTTTCAGTTCTTCGAAGATGGAAATATTGGTGCGGAGCGCCGTCCACGGGATCTTTAGGCAAAATGTTGAAAACACAATAAAAAAAGAATTATCCCATTCGTTGGAGCTGTTCTTAAGTGAAGCGTGTGCTTCCCGTGATTATTTTATTTGTTGAGAGACCCAAGACCCAATATACACCGGCGCTCAATGTAAACCCCGTGGTGCCTGCAACAGCACCGGTTTATGGTGGTAAGGTCATTAGTGTTATTATGAAAAAACATTGCTGATACTTTCAAACTGTAGGCGTTCTGTTGAGGCGATATAGCACACTCCAATTGGATTATTACAACAAGGCGTACTGCCCGCTCTAGAAAATTATATCAAACCTCACTGGATGATATCACATATACGCTGCGTTCCTGATGCGTATTTTTTTTACTCAACTTGTTGTAGTCCATTCTGCGAGCAAACTGCCTTGCTTACTGGCTTTTTTTGTCTAGGGAAATGTCTAACAGAAATTCTTGTTTTTTTTACATACCCTCTCGGTTCTGGGTACACAGTCTTTAAATATTTTTTTAATTCTTACAGTACAATACTGTAAAATACAAATATTCTTCATTGACACCAGTAATCAAATAGGAGAAGTGGCAGGTTGTTCCAGGTGTTGCTAGCTATAAATATAAACGTATTCAGAACTACGCATGACGCTGCGAAACTGACACACGAAATGTAAACATACATATAGGATACATAGTCGAAATGATTGCGGTAGTAAAAATAAACGAAAAAATAAAGATGAAAAGACAGTATTTTTATACAAAAATAATACATGAAAAACACAACGCTTTTTATGAATCCAATATTTTCCTTGACTTCAGCGATACATGCCTGTGATACATGCGAACAATACTGACACGATAAAACAACCTTTGCGTACCGTCAGAATATTCTTGCTTACGCAGAGCGTTCCAAGCATAAACTTGTATTTTTTCCGCTATGGATTTTAACAGAAAAGAACAAAATAAAAGTGGTCAAAATATAGTCGAAATTTAAAAGAACAATCCACTGCGCTTGCTTACTTTTATTTAGATGTCAATCTTGAAATCTATCTATATTAATAAAGATGAATCGCTGAAATGTATGTACCTATGTTCAACAGCTGCGGTGAATAAGATAATTATTTTTATCTATTCTTTAACTTTAGAAAGATTCTTGACCAGCCTTTGACATACCGAATAAAACGAAATAATAATTTGCTTGCAAAACTTGTGTCAGTTTCTTTGCCGACCGTATCTTTCCTGCAATCTCAGTAAGCTAGCGAGCCAGTCAGGTGACACATATTTTTATTCCAACTTTTATTCACTGTAGAGTTTGTGGATTATTTCGTTTCGCCTATTAAAATCTTTAATGTCACTCGTAAATTTTATTTTATTTTTAATCTACCTAAAGTATACCAATAACATTTGTACGTACACGTTTATTTTTGTGGATTAAATTGCTTGTTATTTATTGCATAGTATGCCACTGGGGTCTATATTAAAACCCATAATTGAAAATGTAGGTATATATCGAAAATCCATAATCGATAAATGTCATAACGATTAAAATCCATAATTTTGAAATACATATATTTAAAATCCCAAACTTTAATATGAATACTGTTAGTATGTATAATAATTAAGAAATATAAATTTGACAAATATGGTAAACATAATAATATATTAAATTATTATTTTTATCACAAAAAATGCTGTTTCTCTTATCTTCTTTTTTACCAAATTTATGAAAAGATATATAAAGATTTTTAAAGATTATACAATTATGGATTTTAATAGTTATACTATTTAAAGTTATGGCAAGTCTGTTATGGATTTTCATAATAGGGATATTTATGTTATGCAATTTAAGGGGCACCCATGCCACTGTTTTTACTTTTGTCAAAAATGCTATCATATCTGTCTGTTTATTGCCTTCTGATCGCAGTTCTCAACAGATTTTCGTGTTTCTTGAGCAGGATAATCATATATTTTTGTTTTCTTGAACTCACAGAGTCACCATTCATAACACTAAATTAAAAAATGTAATAACCCCCGACACAAAACCGTTACTTAATCCTTTCAACAAGTAGAAAACAGCTGATAATCTTCAAATGGCTGAAGATATTTTCTTGGATCATAAGAACACTCTCGATTGTGGCACCTTGCAAACAAAAAAAAAACGATCAAAATGGGTGCATCCGTTTAGGAGCTACGATGCCACAGACAGACAGACAGACACACGTCAAACTTATAACACCCCTTTTTCGTCGGGGGTTAATAAAAGAGTTAACTCAGTACTAGGGTGACCTAGTTTGGGGGCCAGGCACAACATTATGTAACTGCTGTTATTTTTAATAAAGATTATTATTATTATTATTATTATTATTATTATTGGTACTTCCCGCCTCCATCTCTAGTTATGCAGTACACTAATGAGTCTGTGTTTATAAGTAGCGGCGAGGTATGTGGTATACGTAAGTCGAGATGCTTCAGGCTTCAGGCCTGCTTAGCCTCGGCTGCTTTCATGCAAATTGCGGGATTTAGAACAAGTATAAAAAGTTATGTGAACACGGATGTAGGCCTCTACGGGGTCTGAGAGTGTTATAGTAATTTCTCAGGCTTAAGAGGGGTTTTGCGCAATACCTTTTATATAATTAAGCTAAGCTGCATACGTATTATAAATAACGTAAACGAAGCTAATTGTTTTATATTAGTTTTGTTAGTAAATTTTGCCGCTGGATGCGGGCAGCGCAGGACCGATCATTGTGGAGATCCTTGGGGGAGGCCTTTGTCCAGCAGTGGACGTCTTTCAGCTGAGATGATGATGATGATGATGAATAAATTTTGTATGCTATCTTCTAAACAGTGGCTGCTCAGGCTTTTACAATTACTCTTTTGTATAAGAGTGCCAAAATAGTTTTTCAATTAAGAACAATTTTTTATTTTTTCGAAATATTAAAGCCTCCATAATACGTAGATAAAAAATAATATATTTGTTCTTTATGTATTCCTAACCCATTGTTTTGGTTATACATCATCATCTGTCTGTCTTCCTTTAATTAAATAAATAATATTAAAATTAATCAGCTAGTGTAAATAATAACTATATTATATAGGGTATGTGTTTTTTTTATTGTGACAAAAATTAACTTCTCTGGAAGCGATTGTCAACTCTTTTTTTTTTTTAAAAAATATATCAGAGAGGTGAGTAAACCGCGCTTTGAAAATTTATAACCACCTAACTTGTTCACTGCTGCGTCAGTCTATAGGTAACTTAGCTTCTCCGACGGCTCGCAGAGTAAAAATAAAGTCATCCGATAAAAGACACCATCACGAAGCTTAACCACGAAAAGCAGCTGCCAAACGCAAGTAAAATGAAGAATTTTATTTTATTAACTACCCACGCAGCTGAGGCGATGAAAATAAAAAGGAATCGTTTTTCAGTTTAACAGATTTGCGAGGGAAACGCCGCAGTACGTGCCGCAAAAACTTGGACCGCTGTGAAAAATTATCATTTAAATGGGCCATTATGGAGATCCTATCAGACAACTCATCCAGACAGAGAGGGGTTACATGTCTCACTGAAAAATCCAAAAAATATAATATCTGTTTTTATAAGTATCTGACCAATATTATAAATTATTACCAATCTATAAGTAAGCAAGGGAAAAAGTCCAGAGGCAAAAAATCATTCATTTATTTCACTTCGACAAAAGCTTCTGCTTGTCTAAGGCCTCTTCCATGGTTTAGTTTTATGTGCAAAGAATAATTGAAATCTGGATTTCAATTATTCTTTGCACCGGCCAGCTTAGGACTACCAATTTGAAATGTTTTGACTTAATTACGGCTTAAAATAAACTAGTGTACATCATACTAGAATTATATTATCTGTGACAAAGGTATATCTGCTTACCGAAACCCTCAGCTGTGAGATTTCAACTTGTCCCAAACATTAACTATTTGTCTTGTCTGTAAGTCTTAGTTCGCAAGCTTTATTTTGTTCACTAGTGTCTGTGGTTTTAGCTTAAATTTAAATACTATTCTGACAGTTCCGAGTAAAGAGAACATATTCTATACAAAATGTTTTTTGTAGAGAGTTCTGAGCAAGTTTTAATCATGTTTTAATAGAGTCGAGTTTAAAGCCCAAAAGTTTAATACTACATATTAATTTTGTGTTAAAATAACAATATAAACAAAACACTTTAAGGCTAATTTATAAACAACTAGCTTTCCGCCGCGTTAACAGTTTTTCACGTGGGAATGAGGCATTTTCCCGCAGTAAAAGGTAGCCTATGTTACTCAGGGTGAATGTAGTTTCCTAATGGTGAAAGAATTTTTGAAATCGGTTAAGTAGTATTTGAGTTTATGCATTACAAACATACACACACAGACACACACACACACATGCACACACACAAATACAAATCTTTTCTTTATGATATGTTTTTGTGATTGTGCAAAATGAGACTTTCTAATATTTTTTAGAATTATTGTTACCATCTATGGATCTTGTTCGAAAGTATTATTTGATTTTATAAAACCAAACGTCTCGGTAAATAAAAAATATTTTAACAATATTTTTAAGTTAACTGAGTTCTTTTAAAGCTTTGACTGTGCATTATAAGAATTAAAAAATTGATTTCGAATAAGTCACGGGTTTTCTATTACTTAAATTTCCTCTAAAATCTCAAAATATATAAGTAATCTCTTACATAAACACATAGTTACAGATGTTAAGTTCGCATACTAAAGTTTCAAGGAACAAATTATTTGTATAAATTTAACGTTGATATATAAATGCCACTGAACTAGTTGACGTAAAGGACAGGAAAAAAATCGTATGGGGCCCGGTCTTTTATTCACAGAAAAATCTAACCACTATATAGAAAAAATATATAGATTCTAGACATAAAACTGAGTCCACATGTCCAGTTGTGGAATTTAAGTGCCCCCCATTTAGGAGATATTAATTTTTTTCAATGTGAAAAAGTTGTACACTCAGCAAGTCTATAAAACGCACCTGCCACTACCTATCTCTTTCTAACACCTAGCTAAGGCTACTCTTGTCTTCTCTTTCTTACAAGGTTATTAAAATAATTAACTAAACCGCGAAAACGATTTTCAGTGACATTATGCGAGACATTTACAGCACATGCTATGCTCATTTTTGAAGTTTTGAATACAGAATAAATCGTTTTCGCGGTTTAGTAACTATTTTGTAAGAAAGAGAAGAAAAGAGTAGCCTTAGCTAGGTGTTAGAAAGAGATAGGTAGTGGCAGGTGCGTTTTATAGACTTGCTGAGTGGACAACTTTTTCACATTGAAAAAAATTAATATCTCCTAAATGGGGGGCACTTAAATTCCACAACTGGACATGTGGACTCAGTTTTATGTCTAGAATCTATATATTTTTTCTATATAGTGGTTAGATTTTTCTGTGAATAAAAGACCAAAAAAAGCCATGTCCTTTATATTTAGAGAGATCTATTTTCATATCAACACATTAACTAATCGTATAAATCTGTACAATTCTCAAGTTCATATAATATGTGAGGGAGATAAAATATGACCAAACTATTTTTAAAACGAACCGAAAATAATATGCAAGCGGATGACATCTTTTGAAAAAAGTAATAAACTAAAAAAAGTGAACCATCACTGAAGCAGTGAATTTTATAGAGGGCTTTTGGTTATAAATGTTGGCATTTATACTCTCTCTATTTCAGTTAACTTTACAGGAATTCGGGGTTTCGGAGACAAATTACAATAAGCGCTTGTCCTTTGTCACTCTGGTTTATAATACGGCTTGGAAAAAAAAGGTTTTAGAAATAAAACGTAGACGTTATGTAGGTAATAATAAATAAATAAATTATTTATTCTATTTAACAAAATGAACTTATTAACTTTCCTGTTAGTCAATCAGGTGATGCAGTCTGTAATGTCCTAATCTAACTGAGGAATGTCTCACAAAGTGATATTTGTCCCCACTGGGCCGAAATGATGTTTCATTTAGAAGACACTCATCACTACATAGTATAAAACAAAGTCGCTTCCCTGTGTCCCTTTGTATGCTTAAATCTTTAAAACTACGCAACGGATTTTGTTGCGGTTTTTTTTTATAGATATAGTGATTCAGGAGGAAGGTTTATATGTATAATACACGCATAATTTACTTAAGGATAACCCACAATAACCATTTTCCCGTGCGGAGCCGGGGCGGGTCGCTAGTTATATACAATTGGGAAATCAATACAGCTTGAATGAATACTATCCCTATCTCTACTAATATTATAAATGCGAAAGGAACTAGGTCTGTTTGTCTGTCTAACCGTTTTTGTTACACTTTCAAGCCTAAACCACAAAACCGATTTTGATTAAACTTGGTACGTGATAGAATAGACGTAATCTATCCAATTCTCACGGCAAAACTAGTATACCATATTACTTTATTAAATAAAGTTATATCGCTTTGTTATCCAATAAAGCAAACATAGTATCGTACTTCTATGCAATTATATTACATATTTAATAACCAAAAGAGCACAAAATCGCTCGCATCGTGAACGGTGAAGTTACTTTCAGATATTAATATTTTAGAACCGGCTGTGGGTTATGAGTCTGAAGATAATAATATTGAAGAATGGAAGCTACAGAAACTGCCAATAAACTGCCAGATAGCTTTAGAAATTGATATTCATTCTTTATTCATACCGTACAAACAACATAATTGAAAAGAAGAAAAAATGTTTTCAGTTGATTAAAAACTAAACTGTCCACTATTGTATTTGAAATGGTAAAGTAAATATTTTATTCTTGTTTGTTACAAAATAGACACACAAAACGTAGTGTGCTTGTATTTGAAGCAAAAGTATTGCTGTTGTATTTTATTTGTCAAAATTTGTATGTAGGTACAAAATTATCATGTTTGAATAGCAATTTTTCGAGCAAATGTGACAAATATAAATCGTCATGAAAAAATATGAAGCTAGAATTCTTCCTCATCCATCTAATAAATATTATAAACGCGAGTTTGTGAGGATGGATGTATGGATGTTTGTTACTCATTCACGAAAAAACTACTAAATGGATTTAAATGAAACTCTACAACAATTTAGCTTATGCATCAGAATAACACATAAGCTACTTTTAACATCTCAAAATACCTCATTCCCATGGGAAAGACTGTTAACTCGGGCGGACCCGTGGGGTGGAATGCTAGTAGATAATATTGATGACTGCTATCCCGAACGGAAACAAAAGCGTGGGACCAATAATAGTACGAGTACTTGAGATAAACGAAGCTCTTAACCACAGTCGGTTAAGAAAGCATGTATTTCCTTCCTCGTGAGATGAAGAACAACAAAACGCTTTTAATAAAATACAAACGCAAATCCTGGGAGGATAATGTAAGGGAAACTTGCCTTGGTTTATCTTTTCCTTGTTCTCTCTATTGATTCGCAGGGAAATAGGATGTTATAGGGTAAAGACGGGGCGCTTCTATAATACTTCGTATGTTATTTTATATATAAGATACTAGCTGTTCGCCCCGCGGCTCCGCCCGCTCTCAAGGGTATGAAAAGTAGATGTTGGCCGATTCTCAGACCTACTGAATACGCTCACAAAATTTCATGAGAATCGGTCTAGCCGTTTCGGAGGAGTATGGGAACGAAAACTGTGACACGAGAATTTTATATATAAGATACACCGTGTTTCATAAAGTACAGAAATAGCTAATATTTTTCATCAAAGCAACCCTTTTACCTCTTTTCAGCTTTACGGGTATTATTGTAACACCCTGTATTAGTAGTAGAAAAAGTTGTGTACTTTTAAAATATTTTTCAGCAATCATGTGAGTACTTCTTTGAGCACCCTCAAAACGTGGTCACAAGGTCCTAATTCCTAAACTATCGACCATACAGTGTTGGAACTAAATATAGATGATTCCTCATATTATAATTATGCGTATGATTTTAACATAAAACATATAAAATCATGTATAATATTTTGAAAAATAATATTTCGACATCGAAAACGGGATCAAAATAGTCGTTCTTCGCAGGTCACACTTGGTTCGCGCTCAAGGTAATCCGTGATAAGTTTTGTATTTAATGCGTAATCGTATAATTTATTACGTGGAATGAATAGTTTTTTAACTAGGCACATATTTATAAAAGAATATTCATTCTATCTCTTTCTTTTGAAAAATTATATTCTATAACATCTCTGTCACACGATTTCGCTGGTTTCGTAAGCGCTCAATGAAACTACACCTACCTTCCAAGAACGCAAACTTATCGCTGCAAATTTTAGCTTGCAGACACTTGGTAGTGACCCAGCATCAGTGGAGGACACCAGTGTACTCATCGTTTCAAAACTAAATAAATACGAGGTAAGTTATTCTTCGAATATTTTCAAGTTGGGCTGGTCATGTAACTTTCATGCGCATATGTAGAAAGATATATTATGTTATTATCAAAAAATTCTTTTTAAGAAAAAGAAGATAGATCAAGCGAGTTTATTGTCATGTACTTCATTTGTAAACTTACTTATTACTTTTATCATAATTCTCAAAAATGTGTTATTTTAGTAACTTTCGTGGCCCAATTTTCGTGGACATTTTACCATGAAAGTTACCTGATGCACCACGAAAGTTACAAATGTCCATTAAATACTCCTTATTTCTTGTGATGCAGTAATTGCATTTGCCCCTAATTATACCGAAAGCTAGAAATAAAATATTCTAACACGTTTGATGTGTTTTTTTTCTATGAAATATGTAATTCTGTTTAAATGCTCTCTCGTAGCTAATTTCATAATTTAGTCAGCACAAAAGCCAGTTTTTTAATATTATTGAATGAGTAAAAACTTTCAAAGTCAACTTCAATAAGTTTTACTGTAAAATTTTGTTTTCAGATTACTTTCGAACGGAAACTATGCCATCACAGAGTTCAGAGGTACGGCGGGAGAAGAAACATGCAATATCTCTGTTATTTGTTCATTGATTTACATTTAGTAAAAACTGTACACATTGTTTTTAGGGCTTTTTTAATTTACATCTATTTATATTAGGATTGCATTATAAAAAAAAATCGCCACGAAGGTTACGCGGAGAATGTTTTCTGAAGAACTACTCATGTTTAGTTAGTTCATCCATGATAATTCCATCGCAATCGTTATACGCATTTCTTGTTTATATTCTTTTTTGATGTGCCATTCATATCTAACAACTGTCAGTAACATTCTGTTTGTTAGAAATTTTATTACATTTTGATATTCTTTCGATTTGTCATAAACTTCTTTATTTACCAGCGGTCCGCCCCACGGCTTCGCCCACGTTAACAATTTTCCCGTAGGAATGAGGTGTGTTTCCGCAGCCAAAATGTCATATAAAATAAACCTTACTAATATAAACACCATAAGTAAAAATATCCAAGTCAATGCAGCCACTGTATCACGCGTATCAGAACAGTGATGCGCGTAGATACATTTCTTTAATTTATTTTTATTATAGATGCAGTTACCGATTTTTTTGATATGTTAGATTGACTATATCTTATTTTCGTATCGTAAGGCATTGTTATAGGTACAAACTTCACTATTGCTATTCCATCCAACAACATTGGTATTACAATGTTGCCATATTGAATACCGGGATACCACAGGGAATGCATTTCATCTCGTACCTGCATTGCGATGTGATGAGAAATATATAATATATCCCTTTACGGTAAATGTTGCTCCAGTTAGAAGTTAGAACAATTGTTGATCCACCTTTTTGGCGTGTTTACTCAGATCCGGGTGGCGCAAACTGATATACTTTGATCCGTCCTTGTTGCGCGTGTGACGTCAGTGGATCTGCAGAGACAGGTTTTCAACATACTCGTCAGCGATTTTACCAACATTTGTTGATCTGATAACGGTCGAAAAAATTACACTGGATATGATTTCTTAGATCCAGAGTATATTTCACTTATATGCGAGATTTACTTAGACTAAGTAGATCCGGAGCCGAAATTGACGAATAGGTATTCGAACACAAAATGGCAACGTCGCATTCAGTGTATTATTTTTTACAGACCTTAAATAAATTACAGAATCCCTACTTATCAATATTATAAATGCGAAAGTAACTCTGTATGTCTGTCTGTCTGTCTGTTACGCTTTCACGCCAAAACCACTGAACCGATTTTGATGAAACTTAGTATAGAGATAGAATAGACCTTGAGGACGGACATAGACAACTTTTTACCTCGTGAAAAAACCTCATTCCCACGGGAATGACTGTAAGCGCGGGTGGAGCCGTGGGGCGGAAACTTGATGAAACTTGGTACCACCAATCTGACCTTGGGGTATGATAGAATATACCTTGGAGATGCATATAAGCTACCTTTTACCGCGGGAAAATTCCTCATACCCACGGGAATAATGGCAGCGCGAGTGGAAATTTTTGACGAAACTTGGTACAGATATAGAATAGATCTTGGGGATGGATTAAGGTTACCTTATAATGCGGTAAAATACCTCATTCCCACGGGAAAAATAGTAGCTCAGGCGGATTTTTTTTATAAAACTTGGTACAGGGATATAAAAGATTTTGGGCATGGATAAAGGCTACCTTTTACCGCGGGAAAAAACTTAATTCTCACAAAAAAACGGTAGAATGGGCAAAAAACTTTAATTAAATTTGGTACAGAGATAGAAATGGTCAAAAGTCTAAAACGAACGCGAGCGTAGCCGCGGGCGGGCAGCTAGTAAATAATAAATAGAAGATTTGTGGGAAATTAATTTAATTTAGTAAACTGAATGATATTGTTTTTTTCTAACCAGTACTACTTTGTAAACTGACTGATATTGTTTATTCTAATCAGTAAGTATTACTTTGTAATGGTACTTGTACCTACATACTGATCCGTAAGTCATCACTGGCAACACAAATTGGTGAAAGACTTTTTGACTTGAGACACTGCGGTATTTGGGACGAAAAGATATTGCGCAACTTCCCGAACAGTGCCCAGCCTAGTTGGATACCGACGATTGACCTCCTTCTAGAATTTAGGTCTACCTAATTGTAGGTACTGTTTGTCCCAGGGAGACGTAATGGACTACAACTTTGAGAACAGAGTCCCCAATTTTTACTGAAGTGGGTACGAGTGTGTTGGCGTGGGATGCGAGATTAGGATGGCTCTTAAACAGTTACAAACCACAAGGCATAGGTGATGATGAATGACAGAATAACTGCTGAGCTTATGAAGGCAAGAGGTACTCCGATCTTGAAAGCCCTTCAGAAACTGTTGAATTCTTCCATTCTTGAAGGAAAAACGCCGCAGCGTCGCAGCTCAGAAGCGTAGTGGTCCTCTTGTTAGAAAAGGGCGATAAAACCCGTTTGAAGAACTACAGACCCATTCTGCTTCTGACCCATATCTACAAATTATTTTCGAGTGTCATCCAGAATCGTTTCGCGTGCAGATTTGAAAACTTTCAGCCTCCCAAATAAGCCAGTTTCCGAAAAGTATAATACTATAGACCATATTCATACGCTACGGTAGGTTAAATAGAAGACCGAAGAGTATAAGCTAGGCACGATGCTTAGCTTTCGTGGACTGTGAGAAAGCCTTTGATGATTGAGACTTGGGCAGTGCTGCAATTTCTTCAGAGGTGCCGAATTGACTGCCGGTATATCGAGGTGCTGAAGTGAGAACGCCACCATCTCAGTCCGACTCCAGGATTGGAATTCCAGACTAATCTAGCTGCAACGGGGTGTGAAAAAGGGAGACGTTATTTCTCCGAAACTATTCACCGTTGCACTGGAGGATGTCTAGGACATAGTAAGTCATCCATCAATCACATTCGCTTTGCCAACAATATCGTAGTCATGGCTGAGACCTTTAACGACCTAAGCACAATACTCGATGACCTCAATAGAGTTACCCAACATTATCATGGGTCTGAAGATGAACATGGAGAAGATAAAAGTCATGTCGAACACCCATGTAGTACCTACTCCAATATAATAATTAAGGAATCTGCTCCCGAAGTTATAGACCATTACGTCTAGGTAGACCTTACTTCGAGAAGGAGGTCCATCGTCGAATCTAACTCGGCTGGGCAGCGTTTGGAAAGTTACGCAAAATCTTTTCCTCCCAAATACCGCAGTGTCTCAAGTCAAAAATTTTTTGACTTAAGTATGTGTGTTGCCAGTGATGACTTACGGATTTCAGACGATGGGTCTCATAAGAAGGTTTCAAGCACGGAGTAGAGACTTGAAGTCACCCAAAGAGCAATGGATAAGGCTATGCTTGGAGTTTCCCTGCACGATCGTATCGGGAATGACGAGATCCGCAGGCAAACCAGCAGGGTCACAAACATGGCCCTAAGAATTGCTAGACTTAAGTGGCAGTGGGCGGGGCACATTATAAATGGAAATAGAAAAAAATTGAGCGTAGGACCGATGACCGTTGGAGCAGAAAGGTACTTGAATGGCGGCCGCGCGCCGGTAGACGGGGTGTGGGCAGGCCCCCCAAAAGGTTAACCGACGATCTGGTGAGGGTCACGGGAAGCCGCTGGATGCAGGCAGGCAGCACAGGATCGATTATTGTGGAGCTCTATAGGGGTGGCCTTAGTCCAGCAGTGGACGTCTTTCGGCTGAGTGTGCTTTATAATCGTCCAAAAAAGCGATCCGGTACGTCTGATGTGGAGAGGCATTTGAGGAAGTTATCATTGCCACCACTCTCGCTACAAATCGTGGCTTTGTCGAGTTGTTGAGTTATTCGTTTAAATCTGTAGCTTGTACGGCCAGAGATACGAAATGGCAACGTCGCGGCTTGTTTCAGCCAATCCGATCGTTTGCTGTGCTCTGATTGGCTCATTTGAATCGGATCAACATATTCCGTAACCATCGCAAGGTGGATTTGTATATCGGATCAACTTAGGCGACCGGCAGTAAGAAGGCCCGTAAGTGCATATGTTGATCCGGTTGGAGCCACATTTGTTACCAGAAATGCATATTGGATCAAGAAAAGGCGCCGGATCAACATGCGATTTCGGATCAACAAAGTGCTCGCGTGACGTCGCGTCTGATCAACATTTACCGTAAAGGGATATCTATATATATATATATATATATAGCGATCAAATATATATATGTATGTACAAATATAGGAGTACCTACTATATATTATATATTCTGTGGTATATCTTTAAGATCGTAACATCGATCGTATCAAAGGTTTTTAGGGGTTTGAAGTAGGTATCACTCACGGTAAAGTAAAGCCTTTGTTAAAGGGCTTGTAGGGGCCTCTACTTTACGCAAAACATTTGGTTTGTTTGTCCACAATTGTAATTATATTTCTAAAAGTTCAAACCTACCCCGAATTTAGGATGAATGTTACGAAAAACCGATCAAAACAGAATCAAATTCAGAAACACATAAAGCGAAAGCTGACAGTAAACCGAAGCTTTATATTTAAATGAGTTGTATAATATGTGATGTTTATTCAACGCGCTAGATCGTGAGTAATAGGGCGGGCGGCGGGTGAATGACCTCTTAGATGTGACTGGCCAGCTGCCTAGGCTAATCTGTGACGTACTTTACTCTACTATACAGGCTGTTTCATTAGGTTAGCCTTGTCTTGTCATGTATCAAATTGCCTCAGGTTGTGAAGGAAGAATGTAATAAATATTTTTTCTTTTTCATTTCTTCAATGTTTTCTTTTTTATTTTCCGAAGTAGTATTTGCTATGCGATGTCGTCGTCGGGTAATTATTTACCTACGTATCGCTCGTATTGTGAAGTTCAAAACTCATCCCGTAAACGGTCGTAAATGCTACGCTGCTGTAGGTAGTGCCAAGAATTTCAATTTGGAATCCACAAAATGTAATAAAGTTGAAATCAGAATGATCTGTTAAGTACGCGTCTTGTCCGTAGAATATTGCTACGTGTTCCGTAACCATATGGTAGCTAGCTACGTCATTAAGCTAAAAAAACTACAAAAGAATTTGGGCAATAGAATGAAGTTTTTGATATACAGCTAGAGGCTAAATTCTCATAGTGTGCTCTGTTCACTTGTTGAACGTAATTAAACATGGACAAAGCTTTAGAACGGTATAACAAGAGAATCTTTTTATATTCCAAACGAACGGTAAACTTATCTTGTAAGTTCTTTTATATTTTGTACGCAGCGAGATAGCATTCATCGCTTCACACATAAACCTTACTAGGTTTAACAGGGGAGCGTTACAGATTTTTTGATGTAAATTTTTGTTTTGAACAATAAATTAAAAAAAAAACCTAGTTATTGCCCTTGAGTACGTAGTACGTACCTAAAGTGTACTCAACAGTTAAAAGGTGGTTGAAAGTAAAATAATAATTGTGTACCCTTCTTACAAAGTAGAGGGGGCCACGCGTATTATTGTCGCGACATTAAAAAATATAAATTTCATTTTGGTTTCCTTCAAATTTCAATAACGCTTTTATTTGTCTCGCTTGCTCTAAAGCGAATGGCGTAGTGTGATTTATACAACTTGACCTAAAAACATTATCTGTTTATTGAAATTATGGGTATGATTCATGATCTCAATGGGATTTTAACTGAATCGAAAAGTAAACAAACCACTTGATTGCACATTCGAGGTTTATTTTACCGTAATGCATTAAAAAAAATTGGGATGATCTAAAATTGCAAGTTCTTAATCTCTATTTATAAAATGGGTAAACAAATTGTAAACTCGTCTTAGTCCTTGTCCTTATAAATCAAATCAAAAGGTTCTTATTCGAAATAAGATTTTTACAAATCGTTTTTGAAGAAATGAAAAAGGAAAAGAAAATGAAGTTAATAAGAAATCTTTGAAATCGACTTGTACTGAATTGAATCAAATACCCATAGTAACAATTTAATTACTCTCTCTGTCTGTCTCTATCTTTCTTTTTTACTTTTCTTTGCGTTTTTTTCTTTATGAAATTTACAAGAACAGATATAATAAAGTTGAATAAGGATGCAATACAGAGCAAAATGTAAACAATTCTTCCTTAAAAATGTAACTAAATAAGAATGACTCATCTGCCGCTCAGATAAACCTAGTACCTATTGTTTTCGTGGGACAGTATCAATGTTATTAATTTGTAACATTTCTAATTTAAAAAAAGTATAACGACGAGTACGCATCGAATGATCTATTTCATTAAATTTGACTGTGTTATATTTTTTAGACCTAGAAATGAAACTCACTCATCATCGAAGAAAACAAGGTCTAACCATTAGACCACGTGACTGACACAAGCCTACGTCATTTTGCGCTGTTCATCCTTGTCTATTAACACGCATTCGACAAGGATAAACAGCGCAAGATACGTATTATCTGATTTATAAATGACGTAGGCTTGTGTCAGTCACGTGGTCTAACGGTTAGACCTTGTTTTCTTAGACCATGAAAGTCACTGAATGTCATAACTTATGAGAATATCTGATTTATAATAATACTTGATTCTTGTCTTTACTAAGATCACCCTGTGTGTGCAGTATATTGCAATTTATTGGCTCGCGCGGTGCAATGCAATGCGCATTGACGCAGAGCACTGCAACTATAAGTGCTGCAATGTGCTACACTTAGGGCTGTCACATCTGTAATATACTGCCTTGCAAAACTAAGTACCTACCTAACACACTTTTCTAATTGAAATAACTTTTCAAGCACACAACCTACCTTTTACTAATGTATAGTTTACTGGTTTCAAAGACTGATAAAATTTGCTATTGATAGTATTTTTTAAATATTTTTAGAAAAGAAAAATGTAAAGTTTTATAAATGTAGTATTTTCTAGTCTAATCTATTCTACATAGTTTTGCAGGCCCGTGTATTTGGACGAAGACAATTGTATAGCCGAGTGGAAAAACGTACTTATGCACATTTTATAAAACCTTGTAAAACACACGCGAAAAAATAAGAAATACTTTTTTGTCATCCTTTTCCTTTTTTAGTGTAAATCTAAATATATAAATAAATAGCTTTCCGCCGCGCGCTTAAAACGGTGTTTCCCGTGGAAATGAGGCATTTTCCCGCGGTAAAAGGTAGTCTATGTTACTCATGGTGAATGTAGCTATCTAATGGTAGATAAAAATTGAAATCGGTTCAGTAGTTTTTGAGTTTATTCATTACAAACATATACACACACACAGGCACAAAAAAATGCAAATCTTTCCTCTTTATAATATTAGTATAAATATGAAATACCATTTCTCATTATTCTTCTGTGACTGTGGAAAGTCTAAGGCGGCTGAACAATTCCGACACCAGGGTTTGTGCCTTCGTTTGCATAATATCAGATTCTCCTGATGTAGGTTAACCTCGAAAACCCACTCGATAAGCAAGTAAGCAACTATTGTTCTCCGTTGTTGCAGAAGAGGTGTTGAAGTCGCGTCAGGCGCTGTGGATGTCGGCCGACGGGCACATGATGCTGTACGCCACCTTCAACGACAGCCTCGTCCACGAACAGAAGTACCCCTGGTACGGGACCTCGCTCGACACTGACGACCCCACTAAGGTACTGTCTTCAACTGTCTTCTGCAGTTCAATTGACACTGACGACCCCACTAAGGTACTGTCTTCAACTGTCTTCTGCAGTTCAATTGACACTGACGACCTCACTTAGGTACTGTCTTCAACTGTCTTCTGCAGTTCAATTGACACTGACGACCTCACTTAGGTACTGTCTTCAACTGTCATCTGCATTTCCATTGAATCCCTCGTCCACGAACAAAAGTATCCCTGGTACGGGACCTCGCTGGACACTGACGACGACCCCACTAAGGTACTGTCTTTAACTGTCATCTACAGTTCCATTCAATCCCTAATAAGGCGAAGCTTTTTATTCTCTGATAGGACATTAGCCACATCATCATTATCAACAGCCTGCGACCGTCCACTGCTGGACATAGGCCTCTCTCAAGGCGCCAATTTGGCCCTCACTTCGGCCGCACGCATCTACTGCCAGCCACTTCCGCAGATCGTCACTCCATCTAGCCGAGAGGCGTACCTACTACAAATCGTTTTCCTAGATTGGTCTCCACTGCAGAACCCGCTTATTTCAGCTATTATTGGTTCTGCGACAAATGTGACCAGCCCACTACCACTTCAGCTTGCTTACTCGAGTGACTACGTCCGTCGGTTACTTTACCCACCAAGTACCCACCAAGAAATTCAAAAATTCAGAATTCCAAATTATTTTAATCATTATAGGCTCTCTTAATGGCATCATTTCAGAACTTTTTTAACTTCAACATTATGCTTTGCTCAAACCAAGACTGGCTCTCGTATCAAACGAATGTACCAGTCTATCTAGTTTGCAATAAAAAAAAGATCGACCGATCGAAATTATCTAAAAGAGTCGATGCGATATCAGTTTGAACATAACTGGCAGGTTAGCGCAATGTGTGCGCTGCTGTGGAGAAGAACCCGCTGAAGAAACTCCACAGGATCGCATCTTTTAAATACTCCTTTATTTTTTATTTATATGCTTAAAAATTATTACAATATTATTATAATACTAGTCACCTCCTCCTTCACGATGTTTTTCAGTATCAACGCGCTAGGCCGAGGTCTGAGGCTCCCTCGAGCCGCCCCTAGGCGCGTTGGTACATGACTTTTTTTTTTGGGATAAAGTCTTCCGCTCCCTCGCACCGGTAAAGCTTGATGGGTCGTACCTTTTCGACACAAGCATAGGTCAATTTAAAAAAGAACTAGTCACCACTGACGATAACTTGTTGTGTGCAGACGTACCCCGAGATAAGGTCTGTGCGGTACCCGAAGCCAGGCACCAACAACCCGACGGTGACCCTCACCATCGCCGACATCGCCGACCCCAAACACATCCGCGTGAAGAGACTCACGCCGCCCAAAGCCGTCGCGGAAGAAGGGTAAGACAGTTCGCTAATAGAATACATCTTTATTTAGCATAGCTACACAACAGTATAAATATAAAACACCAGCTTTTCGCCTCGCGGCTCCACCCGCGCTAACCGTTTTTCCCGTGGGAATGAGGCATTTTCCCGCGGTAAAAAGTAGCCTATGTTACTCTCCATCCTTTCAACTAACTCTACGCCGAAAATCAAGTCGATTGGTTGCTTAGTTAGGGCGTGAAGGAAGAACAAACAAACAAACACACTCTCGTTCGTTAACAGCTCATATATGTCCCCACCGAGGGGCCCGAGCCTACCCTGAAATCAGAGTAAATAGGCCTTAGTCGACCACGCTGGCCCAGTGCGGGTTGGTCAACTTCACACACAACCCTTGAATTTCTTCTCAGGTGTGTGCAGGTTTCCTCACGATGTTTTCCTTCACCGTAAGAGCGTCGAATAAACGTACATATGAATTCGAATTCGATACAAACACACAAACAAAAAGTTAAACCTTTCTTCTTTGTCATATTAGTATAGATTGACTTTATCGTAAGTTTGGTAATCTAACCTGAACCAAAAAAAACCTGTTATGAAAGAAAAGCTTTCAACCTTTTCAAATTACAATGACTGACAAATTAACTCAAAAAAAGTATAGCACAAAGATAAAATACAAAGTAGCGGGTAAATAACAGCACATAATTCATTCAGTGCCTATACGAGATTGCTTCGAGCCTTGTACACAAGAGCGAAACAAACAGTTATACAGCACAGAAAGCGAGCGAATTATTAACAAACATGGCGTCGTCGTCCTAATCCAAAGCAAACAAAACGTGAAAGCCTTACTTTGGTTACAATAAGAGACTCTACACACTAGCGTCTTTTGAGCGTTGTCGACGTGCGTCGCGCATACAATCATAGGCAGCAAGGCGAGTGAAACAAAACACGGACGAGGATGATTGTATGCGCGACGACGACGATGACGACGTGACGCCCGAAAAACCCCAGTGTGGGGGGTGTCTAAAGCTGTAATCACACTGAAGTTAATATAATATTAATAACGAGAGGCATTAAAGCCAGTCTTCAGAAACAAAACAAAAGACGAAAGTAAGCTAAGATTGTTCTAGAAGCTCTTTAACCATATCTTTCCGCATTTACATGTAAAGTAGGTACATTTTGTAAATTTACAAAATATGGCCAAAATCTGGGGCAAATTAATTTTACAGTACCTAAATACTAAAATTTGTGACACGGCATTGTTTTCCACAATTCCTACTTAATTTTATTTTTCTTCGCACTTCGTAGTACTTATAAGTAATTCAGATGTTACCTACGTACTTCTTTAAAAAATAAATATCTTTAAAATTTGAGGATATCCCTATAAGATAATTCCTTAATAATTTAATTGTTAGTAAAAATTTAAATAAAACGTTTAACTTGCATTGCAGTGAACCTAAAAACTACAAATTACTTCTCTCACTTACCTACTTGTTTTAAGAATTAACTTTATCTTAAAACAGAATAGAGGTCTAAATAAACTGCTTACACGCGTAGTTCGTCCATATGGCATGTATTGCGACAACAGGGCCGAATTTAGACGAACTGCCGGCGGGTAAGTGGGACCCCAGGGCCCGATTAGGCGGAACTGTGAGCAAGATAAATGCGGTAAACTGAGCCGTGGAACTCTACCGGAAAACTGGAAACTACTGGGAATTGGTTTCTTCCCGTATACCACTCCGTATGTTTGCCCCCGGTGCTGAGAACTGAGACTAGTACCCATTATTGCCGTAATAGGTTACATTATTATTATGTATCTAGCTTTAAGACTAGCATTGTTTTTCTGGCAATAAAGAATTTTCTAATTCTAAAAAACGGTACAGCAAAAAAAACAATCAGATCGGAAAATTTTGAACATCGCTATATTGCCGAAATTCAATGGCGGTTTTTGCCAGACACACTAAAACAAACGCTACCAAAGCAGATTTTATAAATTATCTGGTCATATTTCTTTTTACGAAAAAGCATTTATAAAAGTTACAACAAAATACTGGATGGCTACTTTTAACAGCGAAAAAACCCTCCAAATAAATAACACGGGCGGAGCCGCGAAGCAGAAAAGCTTTAGTATTCGATGATCATTTCTTTTCATAGCGTTGACCTACCTATCTCCTCATTAATTTGGGGGAGAGTGGCATATTAAACGGATTTACTAGCGTTGGTTACTGGTAGCAAAAGTAGGGAGTGGCATAGCGGGAATAACCTCTGGGAATACAGAGCTTGAAGGACGACCGAAGAAAAAGTTGGACATACATCGCAGTAAATTGTTAAGTTGTAACTTCAGCTAGGAAAGTGAAAACTTAAAAAGAAATATAAAAAAGTGTCTTTAGAAAAGTTGTTGAAAAAAAGTTGCAGACTTGTTAGGTGTGGATCTATTGGTCGCAGTTGCTATCTTTTTTTAACAGCGTCAGTAGACAAACTATAGGTACCTACATTGACAAATTATACAGGGTACAATTTAACTTATATGATGTAAGTAGGTATTATTCTAAAGAACGAAAATACTTATTATCCGAAGGAAAAGCAAAGGGCTTGAACCCGCAATCATCAGAAAGGATGTCAACGGCCCTAGCCAATGAAATTTGCCACCAAGGCGCCTCATTTCTAATTCTTCTTTTTTTAAACTACAGAAACTGTTACGTACCGTCATTTATCAATGTGCCATTGCTTGTAGGAACCGGAAAGACGGACTGCCCAGTTAGTGAAACTGTTGTGTACCGACTTTTATCAATTATTGTTTGTAGGAAATGCGGAATGCCCAGTGAAACTGTTACGTACCGACTTTTATCAATGTGTTATTTGTTGTAGCGACTACTACTTCACGAGCGCGCAGTGGGTGTCGCTGACAGAAGTGTGTGTGGTGTGGCTGACGCGGCTGCAGAACTTGTCCGTCGTGTCGGTCTGCAAGAGCCCTATGTGGTACTGTCTAGAGGTGAGTGCTCAGCTTAACGCAGTTTTGAACTTTATATCCTCTCTTATAAAGTTGAAAAGCGATCTTTTTTATACATAGTTGTGGCCTATAAAGGGTTTAAGTCTGACAAGAATAAATTGATAGGTGGACTAAGAGCGGTGCACGCTATACAAGAGACTGTCAAAAATGACTTTTCGTTATTCCGACAGCGTTTGTTTCTTTTTTTGACCGATTCATACAGTTACATTCTTGTAAGACTTAAATTTAAGTACAAGGGTGAATCAGCACAAGATTTAATCAAGTCTCCAATAATGTTCATCTACAGGCGCTGGGTTAAGCTAATCATGCCTGACATTATAATATGCAGAAAAAAATCATGATCAACCGTTTAAGTATAACATTTTCAAAAATGCCGTCCATTTTCATGAATCGTCCCAAAAATAACTCACTCGGCTTTAACGTTTGGTTTCCGCAGGTATACAGAATATCCAGTTCAGACGGGTGGGTGGAATCAGCCCCGTCTCCCCTCTGGTCCGCTGGTGGGGGGGCTCTAGTGACCCTCGCTCCGATCAGGGATGGACCAGCGGGGTTGTTCAGACACGTGATTCGGGCGGAACACGTTGCGCATGGGCAAAGGGCGCTGCCGCTAACGCACGGCAGCTTTGACGCTGTCAAACTGCTTGCGTGGGACCACGCGAATCAGCACATGTGAGTTTATGGTGTCCTGGTACTTTTAGGTTAGATAAAATAACAGCGAACAGAAAGGAAATTCACCTCCCCGCACCAAAATGAAATCCCCGCTCCCCGCAGGCGTCGCCGAACTTCGCCGTGTGGTATCGGACGGATGGTACTCGATGAAGCCTTTGATTTTTATTTTACGTCTGCCAGTTGTCTTATAAAATTTAAAATTGCATTTGTCCTAAATTGTTCTTTGGTAAAAAGTAAAATCAAGAAAATATCTGGTATCTCTGCAGATTCTAATGTAACATTGTTGCTGTTGTGGCACAGAAGTATATAGTGGTAGAAGAGATATTCAAACCCGATCAAATTAACTGCTACTGAATACTAACATCTTAAAAAAAATATTCCTGCTGAAATCCGAAATATTTAACAGAATCCTTTTTAACAATCAAATTATCGTTTGTTACTATCAAAGTAAGGCTAGTTTAGTATAACGTTCGCCGCCGCGTTAGTCCGCCTTTGCTCAACTGTTCTGTAGGTATATGGTATGTTCTATTATATTTTTATGTGCAATAAAGTGTTTACAAACAAACAAAGAAACGTTTTAAAAAAATAAAATGCGGGCGAAGTCGCAGAACAGCCCGCTTATATTTTAATATTCTTAACGGGCATCCACGAAAACAGGTTAGCAACAAAAAGTAATAATATCTAAGGAACAATAAAGGGTTCCAAACGCCAGTAATCAATCCACGTCACGCTGCGATATTGCTGGGCCTGGGACATGAACAGTTCCTATTTCAGTACGATATTAGGTATACTTGGGTCGGTACTGCTAACTCATGCTGAGAAAGCACAATCACTTTTGAAACCTTATTCTCTGGACGCAATTTTGTTGAGATTCATCTTTGGACTGTCTACCTACCTACTCTGCGAGATTTTAATTCATAGGATGGACATTATTTTTCATTATTTAAATTGAGAGGATGATATCCATCCATACTCTATACTAATACTCGTAATATTATAAATGCGAAAGAGTGTTTGTGTCATTGTCCTTCCTTCACGCCCTAATTAAGCAACCAATCGACTTGAGTCTTGATTTTCGGCATAGAGTTAGTTGAAAGGATGGAGAGTGACATAGGCTACTTGTTACCGCGGGAAAATATATATGCGTAGCAGGCAGAATAACATATTTTGAATGCAGTTACGTTTTTAATTTATTTACATCACATTATCCACTTTATATTGATTAACCACTTGACTCTAGTAGGTAAGTAAGTATTTCATTACATAAGTAACTGTTATTCCTAGATACTACCTCGGCATACCGGAGGGTAAACCAGGACAGCAGCACTTGTTCAGAGTATCCTCGGAAGCACCGCGGGCCGGCTCGCCACAGAAGTTGCCTTACTGTGTCACCTGTAACACGCAAATCCATGTAAGTATTGAAACAAACTGCATCATAATATGAGAAAATGGATAGGAGGTCTAAGAGGCCTTCGTTCAGCAGTGAGGTCTTAAACTGGATGACAGCGGGGTGTGCGGTGGGTGGCCACGGAGGCACATCATATTGCGCTGCTTATCGTCCCGCTGCTATCAAAATCACTTCAATACAATGTATGCATTTGTTTGCGCCACTCGCTGACCCGCTTTCTTCATCGCCCCACTATCGTTGTCATCCGATTTTAGAATGTATTCCAACTGACTGATGTGGCCACTGCATACCATGTTCGCTTTGGCAATATTACTTGTAATGTAATCAGTCTAAAGCACTGTTACCAATAAGCCAGCACCACATCATCTGATATGTTACCAAATAGTAAAATGATCACAAGACACAACTTAAAACTGCAGCACTGTCACAATCCTGCCCTCTTCCTGTAAATCACCGACTTACTACTTCTTCAGAGACCTTCAAAACTCTCAGGTCTTTTTCCACTTTTTAAGCGTAATCATCGAAGATACTTCAGATTTCTTAAGGAGCATCAGTTTTATCTTTGCTTTGAAAATATAAACAGATACAACGACTGTAACGGTCCATAGAAGGACCCAGTCCCAGTATTGGTCAAGTAAAAATTTTTTTGTGATCGATCACCATGATACTACCGGCTCTTTACAAAAATTCTCTTGATTGAAGCTACCACATTGATGATAGAGATCTTTCCGACCGTTTTTGGTCAATTTGGTCATAGCAACAACTTCGATTCCTAATCATCTTTGCAGCAAACTCCCGAGCAAAGTGAGGCAAAAGGAGACAGTATTTTTAAAATGAATTTTGTAGCACTACACACGCACGTCCCGCTTTAACCCACAAGGCTTTGACACTGGTTTCTCCGACAGCTTAACCCAGCTGGCCTTGAAACGCAGCCCCCGGCGTCCATCAACCTGGAGTACTACGGCAGCCTGGCCTCTTCTGGAGACAGCACCTGGGACAGCACTGACTGGATGGACGAGGAGATCTCCACTTCACCAGCGCCCTCTAAGAAGAGGAGGAAGAAGCAGCCTGGTAAGTTAACGGATTGTAGTAACAGTTGAAATTGCATCTCAAGGGTCTCAAGATTCTTTGATATTTTAAGCAATGATTGGCTGGTCTTAACGTGTTTTAGACTCATAAGCTCAGCGCTGGTACTCGGGGCAGAACTACGTGTACAAGCCTGTGCTATTATTTATTCTGTGCCAGAACCATAAATAAATTCTATGCTATCACTAAAGCCAAAGAACTCTAATTTATTATTTCTAGCTGTGGCACAGTAGAGGAATTTTCAAACTTTACTAGTGTGCGAATTAAAATACAAAATTAAAAGTAAGTAGCTAGTCTACCTGTCCAAATCCAAGTTAGTATGTGGAATAAAGTATGTAATAATAATGTTCGCGTAATGGATTAAGGATTAACGAAGTTTAATATCCTAAAGTTTGTTTTCCTTATCCAGTGATAAACAGGCTGAAATTATGATGACTTTAAAACGATCTATAAATTGGTTCCTCACAGAGAGTTTTCCCCAAAACCTGCCGTGCCTATACCACGACGCGCACTTCAGTCCATCATCAGCGTACTTCGTGCTGGAGTGCTTGGGACCAGGGGTACCTACCGCCAGTCTCCACAAGACTGCGCTGCCGGAACCAAGACTTATAGCTCATCTGGAAAATAACACTGCTGTTAAGGTGAGAAAGTTTTTTGAAGTTGGAAGGGTTTTCTACTGGAGTACAACTTAACCCGCCCGCATAAAAGATTTTCCCGTAGAAAGGAGGAATTTTCCCGCGGTAAAAGGTAGCCTGTGTTACTCCCCAAGATCTATTCTATCTTTATACCAAGTTTCATTAAAATCGGTTCAGTAGTTTCGGAGACTATTCAATGAAAACAAACAATTAGTATAGAAGTATAGATAGACAATCTATGGTGGTCGGTCCAGCCAGCCCTTACAAACAAGTCACACAAGACTTTTTAAGTTGCCCAAATTTTCCGTTGATATGGCAACAAGACTAGAAATGAATTGAGTTTTGAATTAGCTGTCAAAAAACGTAATTTTAAGCTGGATGTTTTCGCCATTTCGCCACACTAGGCAGGTTGGGGATCGTGGTTATTAATTTTCTGGTTACACGTACACAGAGACAAAGCACAGGTTAAATATTATGAATCACCTTTTCGTCTTAGGGAGTATAATGACGCTTCATCATGCTTGTGCACATTCCGTTCAGTGTTTTGTTTGAGCCATGTTGTACCAGTCAGCCAGTCACCTGACATTGGGCCAACACATGGTCTAAGACCACAAGGTCTAACAAGAAGACCACGTGACTGACACAAGCCTACGTCATTTCTACGTCATTTTGCCTATTCATCCTTATCGAATGCGTGTAATATACAAGGATGAACAGCGCAAAATGACGTAGGCTTGTGTCAGTCACGTGGTCTTCTTGTTGGACCTTGTTTTCTTGGACCATGGGCCAACATTTGAATGACTGATATGCCATAGACAAGAAAATAAAAAGCCAGTCACGGTTTCTTTTTATATAGATATCAACGACGACGTACCGTCGATCTGGTAAGGGTCGAGGGAAGCCGCTGGATGCGGGCAGCGCAGGACCGATCGTCGTGGAGATCTTTGGGGGAGGCCTTTGTCCAGCAGTGGACGTCTTTCGGCTGAGATGATGATGAGTTTCAACGCATATACATGCCCAATAAGGGGCTAGAACCATTTTACATATTACACGGAATTTCATAATTAAGTTGTGTTTCTGGTTATGCAAAGTATCATAATAAACTCGAATTTCTCACGTCACGCAAAACGCGTCTTGAGGAGTAATGGGGCATCTTCATCCATAAATTTAGTTACGCATAACTCGTAAATATTCATATACGTAATGAGAACACAAGATCAACGTCCGTATTCTCAACCGCTCGACTTGGGAGCGTATTCGATACCATTGTCTTTGCATTTTTAGGGTTCCGTAGCCAAATGGCAAAAAACGGAACCCTTTTGGATTCATCATGTCTGTCTGTCCGTCTGTCGTTGGACATTGGCACTACGAAATTCACCCCTACCGATACGGAATACGGGCGCTCTCAAAGTCACATGTCCAGCCGCAGGTGCTGGCTAGTGCTGTGCTGGCAATTTAGACTGATATGGAAATATTGTGTCTACTCACACCTATAAAGCTATATAGCATAACATTTTCGTCACAGGCATAATAACTAAAACCAAAGTCCCAAAATTATTGTCATACGACGAATAAAATGTTACTGAAAAACTTAGCTGAAAGAAATCACAAGATTAATGACCACCATATTAAAGTATCCGTCCAGTCTGCATTTCATCTATACCTACATACTATACCTATTGATATTTATTGCATTTATAGAACGAACAATGTGATTACTTGTAAAATCTGAACTGTCTGCTTGCTTACCCTTCTTCAATTTTCGGTTTTCTTAACAAGTTTACACATTTCAAACAGAGTTAGATAGGTATGTAAATTCTATATTTACCTTCGCCGTATCGAATCTGTTTCTGTCGAAATATCAGAATACGTACAGAATATTTGGTGAGTGTTACCTATTTACTTTGAGATAAGTACACGGCTGTAAATTAAATTATTTCTTGAAATATGGCATTATTACGATCTCGTTAGAACATCTTGTTGTAATTTAATTACTGACGATCGAATTATCGGTGATTCTATTACGATGGTATCGATATCTCTTAGCTAGATGATAATCATGATTGATAAATAATTTAAAACTTCAAGATACCTAAAAAACATTTTGTAAATATTGAGAGAAGAAATGTAGGTAGTATTATTTCCTTGCTGTGTTTTGATTTATGCTTAAAAATATTTTTTTGACCGAAAGCGTTTTTGCTTATTAGAAAGGTCAGTTTTCTTTTGTATAACTTATTTCTCATTTGTTATAGACCATTTTTACTAAATCATGGAAGAAGAGAGAACAATCTTCTAATTTCGAGATCATACTTAAATTATAGGTAATCTTGAATTTTTTAAAAAAACTATCTATTAAGGAGATTTCTTTTTTAATTATTGGTTCACACGTAGGTACTCATTTCTAATCATACCTTATTTCTCTTTAAACCAGGACCGGTTATCAGCCATAGCACTGCCCACGCCTAGAACATTCTCCGTCCAGCTGTCTAGTGGTCACGCGGCTAGGGTCCGTCTACTCCTTCCTCCAGGGCTGAGGGAAGATGAGGTCACCAAGTATCCGCTCCTGCTCAAAGTGTAAGTGATACTTCCACAGCAAGACCGAAGTTTGACAACAGGAAGGATAGAATGAACATTATCCGTCCAGCTGTCCAGTGGTCAAGCGGCCAGGGTCCGTCTGCTCCTGCCTCCAGGGCTGATAGATAAGGTTACCAAGTAAGTACCAAATGTAAAGTGTAAATTTAAAACTTCAGGCAAGACATAAATGCAGAACTACTGGACTGCCTGCTTGCTACAATAAACACCATAAAACTGTAAGATCATTGGTTGAAATTACATTCCTAAAATTCTAATTGGTCAGGTCATATTGTGACCAAGTCAAAACTTCAAACTTCAAAAAACTGCGATGTGAGATGCGGGTTAAGTCTTTGCCCAAGCTCAATGATTTTAATTTTTCGCTTCGATTTATATAGATAAAATAAATAAAAATTAATTAGTAAATACATAGATTGTTATTCAATAACCTTTACTCCATAGCCATTTAGCTGCAGTCTAAATTGAATCACGTTTCTGTTTACCATTATTGCAAGCGCCGATTACAAACTGCAAATGCTTCACGCTCGTCGAAATCGTCCGGCTAATTTCCGGCGAGACCGCCCGGAGTCGCGCCGCTCGTTTCGAATTCGAGTCGCGTCCGCGTAATATTCGCAATCGGAATGGAGATCGTCGGACACGAACGCGCCCTATGAAGGGTCATAGGGTCTTACGGGACTTTTCAAGCTAACATATCGAGGGGAAATAAAATTATCTCTGATCTTGAAATAAAATACTTATGATTGTTTCACACAATCCACTGACCAAGCTTTGAGTTCTAATCTATTAGAACTGGGACTACCTTTCACTTTCATATCATAATGTCTATAATAGGAAAATGTCTTTGTTTTCTTTCAGGGTGTATTAAATCTAACACACGTTGTTACGTGTTTTCTCCACGATTTAGTATTAAACGGAGCTTACCGATATTTCGACCGGGCCACACCACTCATGGTTACGGCAGAACTGGTGAAGCGATAGCGGCAGAACTGGTGCCGTGACCATGATCGGTGTATGTTATTGCAATTAACAACCGCGAAAATAATCAGATTTAATAATCTGTAATAATTACACACCTACATAATATTTAAAATATACATGTAATGAATTAAGTTATAAATTGACTTGTTTGTGCCACGCTAGGATTATTATAGAAACATTTTAGTAGGTCGTATTAAGTCTGACTAGATGACTGAACACGACCTATCTTACTCCTATTTAATCCTATTTAATATTTTAAATTTTTATTTTTATACTTATTGACGATCATACTACGGATGTCCTTTTTATACCATTATTGTAAAAACGTGTATAATCTTGTAGTATGTGATAAATAAAACTAAAACTAAACTAAACTAAAACTTACCACTGGATAGGCATTAGACATAAACAAAAAAGAAGAAGTGAAAATATTTTTATTCAGACCCAATATACGCACTTGCATATAAATTCAATGGCGAACAGCAATTCCGACCCTGATCTGTTATTCAGGGCAGTCTCTTCCAGAACATAATATAATAGATTCGGTTTTTGTCTTCCCGGGATAAAAATAAAAATGATGTTTTTAACTTTAAACCTAAATGCCTATATTTCGTTTGTTAATTCCGGTAAAATGAACAGCATCCCGATATAAAAAAAAAAGTACGAATAAGTACGGAATATAAAAAAATTAAAGCCTGATAATGACATCAAAAATCACCACAACCATAATCTTTTTGACGAATAAGTCACAAATGATCGTGAATTCAGCAGTACATGATCACTACTCGACAATTTTTCCACCACCAAATGCGAACAATCGGAACAATGTGCCATGTTCACTACCAGGTATGGTCCAAGAAAACAATGTCTTACAATTAGACCACGTGACTGACCATTCTACCAGGCAATGCTTCAGGCTATGTATATGTCAGAAACCAGATGTAGTTTAACAGAAAAGGGTACAGTAAAATATGGATAGACAAAGAAAAACACTTAAAACTTAAACGTCTTAATATGAAATTGGATTGACTTACCTACCGAACAATTCCATTGCAAAATTACCATCCAAATTTAATGAAAGAATGAAAATTCTTTGCACTTAACATGCACAGAAATGAAATTAATGTCACAAAGCATTTTCTTCCAGCTAACCTTTGGTAAATTCCTTGCCCTCAGGCACGGAGCACCAGGAACTCAGCTAGTGACAGAGCAGTGGGTGTTGGACTGGGGTTCGTTAGCTGCAGGGGCGGGGGCGGTGCTAGCGTCGGTGGACGCGAGGGGTGCGGGCGGCAGGGGACTAGGAGCGCATCATACGCTGCACCGGCGCCTGGGCACTGTTGAACTGAAGGACCAGCTTGAAGTAGCAGAGTGAGTATTGAAGCTGTTTGATTAATATTTTTAAATTCTGTAACACCTTGTATGCGAGGATAAGAGTATAGGACTCCAGACAATTCAGAATTAACGTATAATAATAATAATAATATGAGGGACATCTCACACACGGCCACCTGACCCCAAACTAGGCAGAGCCTGTACTATGGGTGTCAGACAGCTGATATACATACATACATACATATATAAATATACAACATCCAGACACAAGGCAAACACAAGTGCTCATCACACAATAGGATTTCAGGAACGACATTTCACCGTTAAAGAATAGCTGATGTATCAGTTTATTTATTTAATAGCAAAGTAAGGCATTAATGGAAATCTACACATTCCTACTGCACGTATTAGTTTTTTGCTTAGTTTTATTTATTTATTTATTTATTTATTTATTCGGGAAACAAACAGCTTATACTATTACATAGGTTCATTATGCATTTTTTAAAACTCACAAGCCAAAACAGTTTCCACCAATGAATTATAAAGATAACAATCACTCAACACTTTTTGTACACTACCGATCAACTAAGACTCAAGACGTAATATAATACAAACACTTATAGGTATATAAGACATCAGAAATGTAAGAAAAGGACGTTACTAGATATTTGAATCATTTCTTTTCAAGCAACTTTTTAAAGCCAGTCTTTTAAATGAGCTAGGATTTTCGTAAAATATATCAATGTCATCATAATCCTTATTAAAGTTTGAGCATGCTCGAACGAGAAATCTATTTTTTGCAAAATTGCGTTTACAAGTAGGAATTTGGAAGGTCTTCTTTTTGCGAAAGTTTAATTTAGGACAATGGAACAAAATTTTGTTTAGCAAATAGGGTGAGTCTATATGACTATTTATTATTTTATATAAAAATATCTGATCACGAACGTCTCTTCGATCTCTTAAGGGAAGCAATAAATCGTTACACGGTTTTTTAAATTTGAACGCCATTCGTTTTAAAAACTTATTTTGTATGCGTTGAATTGCAGTTACATAAACATCATACTGTGGGTTCCACACTACGGACGAGTATTCTAACTGTGAACGGACAAAGGAATTATACAAAAGACACAACGTTGAAGGTTTTTTAAAAGAGTGACTTTGACGAAATATAAATCCCAGCATCCGGTAGGCCTTTGCCGTAATTTTTTCAATATGGGACTTAAATAAAAGCTCACTGTCAAGGAAAACTCCAAGATCTTTCACCTCTGGCACTCTTGTAAGACTCTGATTATTAAGAGTATAGTTATGTACAATTTTATTTCTTTTTCTTGTAAAAGATATAATGCAACACTTCTTCACGTTTAAAAATAACCTATTATCTTGACAATATCTATTTAACTCATCCAAATCCTGCTGCAGTCGTTGACAATCTGCTATAGTTTGTATTTTAGCATAAATTTTCGTATCATCAGCATAAAGCAAAGATTTAGAGAAACGAAAACAATCATTGATATCATTAATAAAAATGTTGAACAGAAGGGGTCCCAAGTGGGAGCCCTGTGGGACGCCTGATGAAATGGGAATATAGGTAGAAACATACCCCTTGATAGCAACAGCCTGGCTTCTGTTTTTTAAATATGATTCCAACCATCTGAGGAGACTGCCGTGTATACCGACTGACTGCAATTTCTGTAATAAGATAGAATGTAGATATGATAGTTTTCCGAATATACCTCTCTCGGTCCTTCACAAACTCCAGTCAAAGCGATAAAGTGATATTTTAGATGCTCTGATTAGCGAGAGATGTTTGATTAAACTATCTAGCTTGTGCCTATCTAAAGGCACTCACTAGTCAAGGTTCAAAGCAAAACACCGGAGCTTTACGATCAACGATGTGATGTTGATAATGGACTGTTATTGCTCAGATACCTGCGTGATTCTTTACACTTCATCGACGCGCGTCGAGTGGCAGTCTGGGGTCGAGCGCACGGAGGGTTCCTGGCAGCTTTAGCACTCGCCAGCTCACTCAATGTGTTCCACTGTGGGATCGCCATCACGCCAATCGTTCGCTGGCGGTACTACGGTGAGTGTCAACACTTAATCATTTCTGAGATCCTGGTATCAAGGTCATCGTTGCTTTCATTAATGCTGCAGGCAGTCAGAGGCAACTTTCAACAACTTCTGAGACCTTTAGAGTATTATAGAAGTCCTTTCCTCTTACTAAAGCAGCATTGAAAGCCACGAAGAGAAAAAAATCGGCCAAGTGCGAGTCGGACTCGCCTATGAAGTAAATTTATTGTTTTCCTTCTATTTTTTTGTGAAAATCTTAATGCGGTTCACAAAATACATCTACTTACTAAGTTTCAACAGTATAGCTGTTATAGTTTCGGAAAAAAGTGGCTGTGACATACGGACGGACAGACAGACATGACGAATCTATAAGGGATCCGTTTTTTGCCATTTGGCTACGGAACCCTAAAAATGTGTGTGGCAGTGTTGGCTTCAAGTATAGGTATAGGACCTAATGCAGCAGCTATCAAACATCTAAGTAGATTTTTAAGATAATTTTAATTTCCATCTCACAGCCTCAGCGTATGCGGAGCGATACATGGGTTTCCCAAATGCGACGGGCAACTACCGCGGTTACGCGGAGGCTGACGTGACGAAGCAGGCGTCAGCTCTTCACGACAAGATGCTGTTGCTGATTCACGGCACAGCTGATGACAACGTCCACTTTCAGCAGACGATGGCGCTGGCTCGCTCGCTGGCTGAACAGGGCAGCATGTTTAGACAGCAGGTAACAACAGCACGAAGCCACAAAGACCGGCGATAGCCGTACTTTTTCATTCCAAGCACCAAAAACCAGTAAGGAATGGTTACCCAAAACTAATGTCTCTCAATCTTTCGCTTTCCATACAGATTTACCCCGACGAGGGCCACAGTCTGGAAGGTGTGAAGAAGCACCTGTACCGTACAATGTCAGGGTTTTTGGACGACTGCTTCAGGAAGCAGGTGCCGCCGGAGACCAAGGCCGGCCTGCGCAACGGCGGCAACCTCGACTGAGACTCGTGGAGGGACGAGGAGTTGTACTCTTGGTCAGTTCTGTTCGCCTAGTACTTTAAGGACGCGTTGGCCTCTAAAAAACCTAAGGTCTGGGAATGTAGTCATAATCCCCATGCTCGGCAGATGTGTTGGGGAGCACAGTACTGTTGGTTACACAGGTGAACACTAACCTATATACTGTACTGCCTCTAGTCGCCTCATACAACGGGACTTAACAGTACGGTTCACCAAACTAAACTTATAACAAAATACCTATACTTAGTTATTTTTCCTTGTATGATTTGAACTCACAATTGCTTTTTTTACAGGTAGTTTTAAGAAACTAGAGAACCAGCACAAATTAGAAGGTACCTAACATTGCAGCTGCAAAAAACCCGTACTTAGTACAAGATTCCCATATCCTTAACGTCTACTGCCAACGAGTGGACTGCTCTTCAATCATGATCATGAACTTTGTGATAGAAATGTTGTTATAGTATTTTTAAATAAGTGCTGTGTCAATTGTTTGAAGATTTCTGCTTATTACTCATTGAAAAGTGTTACCGGGACGATCAGTAGTGAAATGTGAAAAGCAGATCTATATTTGGAATTTGGTCCTTATTTCTGTTGAATAAGAGACAGAAAAGAGTCGCGAGGCGAGTGTGTAGCTTGATCTGCACCTGTACAATTAAAATTAAGGCAAAAAAGTTGTTTACAAAATCTTCAAACATATTGTAAGTAATGATATTGTGTGAAAAATTGTGTGACAAAAATAACATTGAAAAATCATGAATATACTAAGTACTAAGTCATAGTATTTGAAAAATGTCGTAGATCGACTTAATTTTAGTTAATTCTAAATTTAGTTTAGATCTGTCAACAGACAAGTTATTTTCAATATTTCTCCTAAAATAAAGAGAGGAATAAAAAATAATTAAATCAAAATAATAAATGAATATCTTTTGCATGTAAAATATTCGCAAAAAATTTCAGAAATGTTTTACTGTATTCTTTTCTTTCGGTAACGTAGTTTCCGTTTTAAGAAAAGTAAAGGAATTGAATGCTAGTTATTTAGTCAAAATATATTTTGTGATCTTAGTAGAAACTATAAGGACCTATAAAGAAATTACTAAGTAAAGACCGACAAAGATCTAAATGAATGTGGCCAAAAAAGGAACTAACGCTACAGTCTTTTGAAACGTCATTTTTGACAGTTTTTTGTATAGAAAGTGGCGCCCTCGGCTAAATTCATTTTAATCCTTGTCTGTTGGAAAATGTGTTATGGGCCCCATTGATTATTCAATCTTACTTCTGTAAATCATAATAGACATACTATGACTGAAACTGAATTATTAAAGCGTTTCACTTGTGAACTTAAGTGCTTAATGCCATGCTCGCTTAAACTTTATTATATGTATTACATTACAGATTGAATGTTTGGGGGACCCAAGAGCAAATAATTGTAAAAATTACAATAAATAAAAAATACTTAAATTGGTTGTGTTGGAACCATAACCAAAACTTAAGACTAACTAAAATGTGAAGTCGTAAATTTAGGTAATCATCAATTAATCGGATAATATGTACTTGTTTCTGAAATAAAAAAAAAATGCGATGAGTGAATTTCATACATAGAGTACGGTGCGACCCAAAACAGAGAAAACTAAATATTTAGATGGGTGATTTACCTTCATTCCGTGTTTCAGAAGCAAAACCTTTTGTCCATACCGCTGTAGATTATGCTGGTCCCTTCTTTATTACGCATATTCGTCGCCGTGGAATAAAAAGCCATAAGGCATATGTGTGCTTGTTTGTGTGTCTTGCCACCAAAGCACTCCATTTGGAGCTGGTCTCTGACCTCAGCTCAGAATTATTTCTCGCCGCTTTCAAGCGCTTTATCAGTAGACGAGGCCCAGTTTCCATGATCTATAGCGATGGTGGGACAAACTTTATAGGCGCTAAGCGCAAACTTAGCGAGATTTATGATTTATTACAGTCCACAGCTCACCAATCTTACATTAGTAATTATTTACTAAACAATAAAATACAATTTAAACATAGCCCGCCGTATGGCCCACATTTTAATGGTTTATGTGAAGCCAATGTGCAAAGCGTGAAAACTCATTTATATAAAACTATAGGCTCTCAAATATTAACCTATGAGGAATTCACAACAATCTTAGTTCAGATAGAAGGCTTATTAAATAGTAGACCACTATGTGTTCTAAGTTCTGAACCAGATATAGTTGCTCTAACTCCTAGCCATTTTCTAAATATTACTCCTGTAAAGTTTTACCCGCTGAAAATTTTATTGATCAACCTGATAACCGTTTGTCACGTTATCAGTTATTATGTAAGCTCACGCATGATTTCTGGCGCCGTTGGAGTCAGGAATATCTCACTTCGCTCCAACAAAGAGAAAAATGGAATAAAAACCCTGACAATATCAAGTTAGGGACTGTTGTCATTATAAAAGATAATAACGCGCACCCTCTTTGTTGGCCTCTTGGAGTTATACATGAACTCTATCCAGGAAAAGATAACATAGTTAGAACGGTTAAAGTTCGTACTTTATCTGGATGTTACATACGTCCTGTAACCCGAGTTTGCCCTTTGCCTACTCAATAATTTAATTTAATTTTAGCACAATGCTTAAATTATTAGTTAAAATAAGTTTTAATTTTCCGTTTCATTCTTAGTTTAAACTAAACGCTCAACATTCTCTGTTAACTTGTTGGTTAATATAGAGGAAACCTCTAGGCCGGCAGACTTGTCTTCGCCAAAATTAGAATAATAACTACCTATTTATTTAAGTATTTTAAATATAGTAACACTCACACTCTCACGCATCAATCAATTACCACTCATTCATTCATTTCCTCTTCCGCCGCACCTTTCTTCCTTCATTCGATCCCTGACCTCAGTACCAAAGCAATTGCCGTCGCGCGCGCACATCTTAAAAACTCTTACGCTAGAAGATTCTAAAAAACCAAAATAAAACTCGCGAGTGAAATCAGTGCAGTGAATTTGAAGTGATAACCACACTTGGATATTTATTACACTTGGATTTGGAAAACGTCATCTGAACCAGCAATCAAAATAAAAGGTACTCAACCCTCAACTTTTCCCCCAAGTGTCTTGGTCCTCTCGCCGGATATCCTTTCTATCCTTTCGCTCACGATACAAATAATTTCTCACGATTCAAATCATAATATTATTATCCTATTTTATTATATTATTATCCTATTTATTAGCCACGCCACGCCATCACGTCCGCCATTACGCATTTCATTAAAATATTATATATTATATACATTTCATTAAAATATTGTATATTTATTTCTCATTACGCTATATAATATTCGCATCATAACATTTAGTATATGTAAAATCATTCAAATATTTGCATATTTTGAAATACTTCCGTTGTCCGTGCTGTTCACGCGCCGCCGCCGCCGCTGTACGGTTCGTAGACATCTTGTCGCCATACATTTTTGTATTTACCCACGCGTAACTACCTACCTACTCAATTAAATAAAAAATGTCGCAAAATAAAGGCACCGCGGCTGGAGATGAGGTTCCCCCTCAAGTTATTCGTCTCATAGCTAAAAAAGAAAACTTGTTTCATATTGCGCAAGAATTGTATAATCTTAGCCTACAAGTTTCCGATGAAGCTAGTAAAAATAAATTCTTGGTACTTGTACAGTCGCTAGAAAATACTCGAACAGATTTTTCAGAAACTCTTGATGACTTAATATTGGCTCAATTAAGTAATGATCCAAAATATAAACCGGATTACACGGCTATGAAAGCATTCGATGAACTTTATTGTCATATTAAAATATGCGAAACTAAACTCAAAGAAAAATCTTCAAAAGGTCAACAAAGGCTTGATTTATTAAATCAAAAACTCCCTTCGCTCAATCTTATGTCTTTTGATGGTTATCCCGCCAATTGGTCACCTTTTTATGAAAATTTTAAAAGTCTCATACATGATAACTCTCGTCTAACTGACGCCGAAAAGGTTCAATACCTGATAGGTAAATTGACAGGTAAGGCTCTGACTGTATGTTCAGGAATTCCACCCACTGCTAATAACTATATGATCATTTGGAAGGCATTGCTCGAAAAGTATCAAGATGTTCGAGTCCAAGCTTCTTATTACATTGATCAAATATTACATTTCAAACCTAATCAATCTTTAGACGCGTTTTTAGAACAATTCTGCTCAGCAGAAGCCGCACTCAAAAAATTAAAAATCAATAGTTTATCCGATTTTATTTTAACTCACATCGCACTAAGCAAACTTGATAAAGAAACTGTCAATTTGTTTGAGCAAGCACACGCCTCGGTAGACATGCCTACATTCACGGATCTTACGACGTTCATAAAAGAGCAAAATAGGATACAAACTCTTCGCACGCCCACTTACTCAAATAAAACACAAAACGCTAATAGAAATATTAATAAAAATAAACAAACGCACGCATTCTTGGCTAACACTGTAGATCAGTACTCGCCACGCACTCACACGCAATCGCTCGCTCCCGCTCAATACGCTCCACCCGCACCGCAATCATTAACTCAAATGCACAATCGCCCTCATACGCAAACGTTCGCTACCGCTCCATACGCTCCACTCGCACCGCAACACGCTTCACTCGCTACTCCCGTGTATACTTACACTCAAAAATTACCTTCTAATCGCGCTCAGAACGCTCATTCAATTAACACGCAAAACTCGCACGCTAACGCTTACGCATCTCGGTCTCAAAACATACAATCAAATTGTTTGCTTTGCAATTCCCAACCGTCGCACGCTTTATATAAGTGTCAATATTTTCTAAATGAAAGTCCGCTCGCAAGAAATAACATTGTTACAAAATATAATTTTTGTAAGAATTGTCTAGGTTTCCACAATATTATATCCTGTCAGTCACAACACAGCTGTAATATTTGTAATCAAAGACATCACACTCTATTACACCTTCATAACATTTCACAATCAAATTTTATTAATCGTAATCAATATCAAACGCAAACACAAAATAATCCGCCAGTCACACTGCATACATCCGTCGTCAACGCTGGCGCCGAACCGGTGTCTGCGCGCTCCGATACTAGACCGCCGCCGAATGTGCCGCCGACGCGCTATGACTGGACGGTGACTTCAAGGTCAGACGCAACTGATAAAGTATCGCACGGACAGAATGCACGCGCTAATTCAAATAACGTTTCGTTATCAGCCGTTACTTCTACGCGTAATATTGCGAATAATAATACAGTTCTTTTGCCAACCGCTACCGTATATGTTTATAATGAAAATAAACGTCACAACGTTCGTTTATTTATTGATACGGGTTCTATGAGTCATTTTATTACGAAAACTTGTTGCGATCGCTTAAATTTAAAAATTACTCCCGCTTCTTCTACGATTAAAGGAATCGGTCAAACCGAAAGCTTTTCGTACGGATTTACTACACTAAAAATTCATTCTCGCTTTGATCCATTGTCTTCGTATGACATAGTAGCTCGTGTTATCGATTCAATCACAGATCAATTACCTAACGCCGAAATAGACACTTCTCAACTGACGCATCTCAATGACTTACCTATGGCTGACTGCAACTTCTATATGCCAGGTGAAGTGGATTGCCTGATTGGTAATGAGCTCTTCCCGTTCCTTTTGGGACCTAATAAAATATCCTCTCCACTTTCATCGGTGGTTGCAGTGGAAACCACTCTTGGCTATTTAGTCATGGGTAAGGCTGAGACTACACACATTAACTCTTCTAATCGCAACGCAAATAATAGTAAATCTTTTTTCTGTTCTATCGAACGTACTTCCACGCTAGAAACCCTCACTCAACGCTTTTGGGAAATTGAAAGCGTTCCAAATAAAAATCACATGAGTCCTGATGATGAGGCATGTGAACATATATTTCAATCTTCTTACTCTCGTGATGACACAGGCCGTTATGTCGTGCATCTGCCGTTTAAAAATGATCCTGCCGAATTAGGACATTCATATTTAATCGCTAAAAAACGTAATTTAAACCTAGAGAAAAAATTGGACGCTAATAGCCCGAGCAGAATAGGAAAATTAGAGGAACTAACCTATGTAGTTCCAAAAGTTTTAGGATTGTGTAGGGGTAGGACCCCTGAACAAAGTCTAATAAATTCCTCTCGATAACACGCGCCGCCGGGGGTGGGGGGGGGGTTAAAGGTCCCTTTTTTCTGTTTTTGACTCGTAACTCGAAAACGATGCGCATTAGCGACCTTACTTCTAAGAAGCAATTAAAGCTTATTAAATTTCCTACAAATATGGTCATATTCTTAATTACGAAAAAATGCATGGTTAAGAATGTAATGTAATGTATGTAATTTAAGAAAAATCTATAATTTGTCACTTTTTTCTCCAAACTTGACTATCTAGGTCCTCGCTCGTTTGTTTTACAGACTTATCATCTAAAAAAAGTTGTTGACCATTAACTTTTCTTTAAAAATATAAATAAATTTAATGGTCAACAACTTTTTTTAGATGATAAGTCTGTAAAACAAACGAGCGAGGACCTAGATAGTCAAGTTTGGAGAAAAAAGTGACAAATTATAGATTTTTCTTAAATTACATACATACTTTGTATAGGTTATATCTTAAAAACCATGCATTTTCCGTAATTAAGAATGTGACCAAAATTGTAGGAAATTTAATAAGCTTTAATTGCTTCTTAGAAGTAAGGTCGCTAATGCGCACCGTTTTCGAGTTACGAGTCAAAAACAGAAAAAAGGGACCTTTAACCACCCCCCCCACCCCCGGCGGCGCGTGTTATCGAGAGGAATTTATTATACTTTGTTCAGGGGACCTACCCCTACACAATCCTAAAACTTTTGGAACTACATAGGTTAGTTCTCCTATTTTTCCCTTTTTGGTTCAGTCTGCTCGGGCTATAACCCGGATTTACGCTCGAATTATAACGACACCATACAAACTTACATTAATCAAGGTTATCTAACTAAGGTTGAGAGTTGTAAAGAGACGCCCGCACACTCCTATTACATTCCGCACAGAGCTGTATATCGGCCCGACAAACCGACTTCAAAAACACGTATTGTTATTGACGCTAGTTGCAAAACTACAAGTGGAAAGTCACTTAATGATATCCTTTATAAAGGTCCGAACTTACAAACTAATATATTCAATCTTTTAATTAATTTACGCATGTTCTCCGTGGCTATGACGGCAGACATCGAAAAAATGTATTTTCAGTTAAAACTTACACCCGAACATCACGCTTTTCAACGCATTCTATACAGGTTCGATTCTCGCTCTGATATTGATATATACGAATTCAATCGCGTTTCTTTCGGAATATGTAGCTCACCTTATCTCGCCATGAGGGTCGTTCGCCAGCTGGCCGCTGACAGCCGCGACCAGTTCCCGCGCGCCGCAACGGAGGCCGACACTCATATGTATATGGATGACTACATCTCTTCTGTAGATGGAGTTGATGCCGCTCAAAAAACTTACTCTGAAATGGTTCAAATGTTCGCCTCCGGTGGTTTTAATCTTACTAAATGGATATCTAACAATTCCGATTTCATGGAAAAAATTCCTTCTTCGCATAGAAGTGATGATATTTTAAAATTTGACTCTTCTGACACATCCGCTCCGCACAAAATTGTAGGTATGCATTGGCAACCTACTACTGATAAATTTCAGTTCACTATAAATGCTGATATGCAAGAATGCACGAAACGATCCATACTTTCTGTTACCGCTCGCTTATATGATCCGTTGGGTCTTATCTCACCGGTCGTAGCTTTCATGAAGCTCCTAGTACAGGAGTGCTGGGTAGAAAATCTTGACTGGGATGATCGCGTTACTCCCGCTATTTTAAATAAATGGACACAGTTTTATAATGAGTTATCTTATCTTGAACGCATTCAAATCCCGCGCCATATAGGCTTGAATTCTCCTCATGTCACTCTCATTGGCTTCGCGGATGCTAGTGAGAAATGTTATGGTGCCAATGTTTATATAAAGGTTAGTCCTGATTCACACTCACCTGGTTCAGTCCATTTATTAGCCTCGAAGTCCCGTGTAGCCTCGCTAGCTAAAATGCCTCTTGCTCGTTTAGAACTCTGCGCCGCGCTTCTTCTCGCGAACCTTATTGACGCCGTACGTGATGTAATCGCAAAGAGAAGTCAGATCCATGAAATTTACGCATTTTCCGACTCATCTATTACGCTCACCTGGATTCATTCACTCGCTTACAAATTTCACACGTTTGTCGCGAACAGAATAACTGAAATAAATTCAAAATTACCCGCAAAACACTGGTTTCATGTCAAAGGCACTGAAAACCCAGCAGACATTATTTCACGTCCTGTTACAGCTAAAGCACTCGTAAATAACGATTTCTGGTTTCACGGACCTGAATGGATTTCCAATAGTATTTTTGTTTGGCCAGTAAAACCTTTTACTGTGAATCATAACATTTGTTCAAATTTAGAATCAAAAACATTAATAAATTTATTCGCTCAAAATTCTGATGACCGTCAGGAATTTCATCCTTTTGAAAAAATGGTTGAACGATTTTCAGATTGGTCAAAATTGTTACGCTCCGTTGTTTATATACTCCGCTTCTCACGCATATTACGCTCTCAAGGGTCAATTACAGTTTTAGACTTGGAAGTTGCAGAACGTTATTTAATTCGCTACGTACAACATAAACACTTTTCCAAAGATATTATCGCATTGACAAACAATAAATTGTTAAATAAATCTCTTCTTAAACTCAATCCGTTTATAGACCAAGAAGGTATTTTAAGAATCGGTGGTCGACTTTCTCATTCGCAACTCGATTACGGTCAAAAGCACCCTATTTTATTGCCTACGAAAGATTTAATAACGCAACTCATTATCGATAATTATCATGTAACAAACCTACACACTGGTCCGTCGCTTTTACTCGCACTACTCAGACAAAAGTTCTGGATACTTTCAGCTAGAAACTTAGTTCGTCAACGTGTACACAAATGTAATCTCTGTTTTAGAATCAAACCTAAATTTACTTTCCCGCGCATGGGTGATTTACCTTCATTCCGTGTTTCAGAAGCAAAACCTTTTGTCCATACCGCTGTAGATTATGCTGGTCCCTTCTTTATTACGCATATTCGTCGCCGTGGAATAAAAAGCCATAAGGCATATGTGTGCTTGTTTGTGTGTCTTGCCACCAAAGCACTCCATTTGGAGCTGGTCTCTGACCTCAGCTCAGAATTATTTCTCGCCGCTTTCAAGCGCTTTATCAGTAGACGAGGCCCAGTTTCCATGATCTATAGCGATGGTGGGACAAACTTTATAGGCGCTAAGCGCAAACTTAGCGAGATTTATGATTTATTACAGTCCACAGCTCACCAATCTTACATTAGTAATTATTTACTAAACAATAAAATACAATTTAAACATAGCCCGCCGTATGGCCCACATTTTAATGGTTTATGTGAAGCCAATGTGCAAAGCGTGAAAACTCATTTATATAAAACTATAGGCTCTCAAATATTAACCTATGAGGAATTCACAACAATCTTAGTTCAGATAGAAGGCTTATTAAATAGTAGACCACTATGTGTTCTAAGTTCTGAACCAGATATAGTTGCTCTAACTCCTAGCCATTTTCTAAATATTACTCCTGTAAAGTTTTACCCGCTGAAAATTTTATTGATCAACCTGATAACCGTTTGTCACGTTATCAGTTATTATGTAAGCTCACGCATGATTTCTGGCGCCGTTGGAGTCAGGAATATCTCACTTCGCTCCAACAAAGAGAAAAATGGAATAAAAACCCTGACAATATCAAGTTAGGGACTGTTGTCATTATAAAAGATAATAACGCGCACCCTCTTTGTTGGCCTCTTGGAGTTATACATGAACTCTATCCAGGAAAAGATAACATAGTTAGAACGGTTAAAGTTCGTACTTTATCTGGATGTTACATACGTCCTGTAACCCGAGTTTGCCCTTTGCCTACTCAATAATTTAATTTAATTTTAGCACAATGCTTAAATTATTAGTTAAAATAAGTTTTAATTTTCCGTTTCATTCTTAGTTTAAACTAAACGCTCAACATTCTCTGTTAACTTGTTGGTTAATATAGAGGAAACCTCTAGGCCGGCAGACTTGTCTTCGCCAAAATTAGAATAATAACTACCTATTTATTTAAGTATTTTAAATATAGTAACACTCACACTCTCACGCATCAATCAATTACCACTCATTCATTCATTTCCTCTTCCGCCGCACCTTTCTTCCTTCATTCGATCCCTGACCTCAGTACCAAAGCAATTGCCGTCGCGCGCGCACATCTTAAAAACTCTTACGCTAGAAGATTCTAAAAAACCAAAATAAAACTCGCGAGTGAAATCAGTGCAGTGAATTTGAAGTGATAACCACACTTGGATATTTATTACACTTGGATTTGGAAAACGTCATCTGAACCAGCAATCAAAATAAAAGGTACTCAACCCTCAACTTTTCCCCCACTACAGCCCGACCAGAAAAATGAAATACCTCACCATATTGCGGAATTTAAATGGAACTAATTTTATATTGGAAATTGTTGCCAGGAACAAAAAAAATGTGGCGCAGGTTTCTTATTTCTGGTCAGACTTTATCGTAAACAACAGAGTTGAAAATATAAACTTTGAAAAAACTTTTTGAAGAATACCGATTGATAAACGGGGAATGGTCAATCCATATCCCGTGCTAATTTCTCTTTGGTCAATAACTTAAAAAGAGAATAACCGTTATTTCAGGGCGTAAGTGGCGAATTTTATTGTTTTTCTTTCCGGGAAAATGTTTCTTTGGAATATTGCTCAAAAGCGTTTACTAGCATTTTCAATATTTGCTTAGCTGCCATTTACACCCTGTATTACTCAAATTTTGCCTTAATCGCAAGAGAGATGAAATGATACACTATTAATACCCGTTATTTTTAATAATTCTTCAACCAATCACAAGTAGTCGTACATTAATGACGTCATTTGTCGTGTTTGGTCTAAAAAACAAGTTACTTAAAATAAATTTGAATATCACGGTCAAAAATGGTAAAGTGTAATTTCTAAATGACAAATAATTGTACAGTCTTAAGAATATTTCCGATTTAGTAATTAAACTATGTAATCGATCGAAACAGTCTTCAAAAATATTGCAGATTTTATGGCAATTTTAAGGCACATACATATTAAAGGAGAAAACCCACAGACACGGTAAAAAGCGGACAGCAGCGGGACGATATCCCGAGTTTAAATGCAGGCTGTAAAACAAATTGCGCCCGCTTTATATGGGACAGGCTGTAAATAAACTCGGATATTCAGTAGCTCGGTCTATCCCGTGGCTTTAGACCAATCATCATTGTTGATCGACTGTAAAAGAATAAAAAATAAAAATAAACAATGTTATGATTGAATCGTGTTAAGTGGGCTTTTTCGGGAAGAATGTAATCCTGGAATAATTCCAGGTAATTAAATGTACAACATTTCAATGTGGCGGGAAAATCTGAATATTTCTGAAGATATTCCAAATATATTCAAAAGTTGCTCATATCCATAATCGTTTTGCATGCCCTCTAGTCACTTCATTAATAAATCATTGAATAGTATTTAAAATACAATTTGTATTAAAGACCAATAGTACGTTAAAATATTTTATTAAAGAATAATATTTAAAGTTTTAATAAAAAATAATTAGAGAAGTTTCGAATATAGTAAGAATATAGTGCATTAATAATCTTAGACTCGTTTGAAATCATTATTGAATTTTAAAATTAAAAGGAACTAAAATAGCAATAATTGATAGTGAAATACCTCCTTAAAATTAAGTACAATCTAAGCACTCTTCCAATGGATCATGTTCAACGTTTTATCATCACTAACATTTTAGGTAGGTACATCGGTTTGTTGTTGCGAAGTATTAAACAAAGTATAGAAAACTTTATGAACAATATTCAAATGTTAATCTATCTCTTTGCAAAACTATAAGGTCGGATGTCCAAATTCGAAATTGGAGATTGGACCAAAAGGTTCTGAATCAATTGATAGTTGTATGAACGCTAGCAGTGAGGAAATTGAACTGTTTTTTAGCGTTTTCATAAAAAAAGTAACAGGTCTTGCCTAAGGCTCTCTACGCACTTAGCGGTTAGCTACAAAGCACAGATAATATAATACTAGTTACCTCCGGTCCTACTGACGGCTATGCACCGCGCGGCTAACCGCCACTGCAACCGCCTCTTGCGACTAGCCGCTTAATCGAAAACCGAGGCATCGCGCGGTATAATTTGACGAAAGTGGTGATAATGCTAAGCTGAAATTAGTAAAGTCAAACAAGACAAAATGGCCTAAAGATTGCAACACAGGACAGATATTTCGAAAAAGTAATATTTGAGTTTTGTTCAATGAAGTTCATAAAGACGATGTAAATAATGCGCGTCCGAATATATGTAAGGATAAACCAAAGACCTAAGTGCCAAACGCGTCGTTCTCGTTTCATTTAGGTAAGATATATCGTAAGTGGCGGTTCGTACAAAACGGTGTAAGTAGGTACCTATTGATTTGTAAACTAAGCTTACGGGTAGCAGGACCCCTAAACTGGACATTGTTATTTACAGCATAATGTATGTATCTACACGTAAAGTTGATAGTTATTCGATTTGACGTCAAAAAATAACTTTTATCTTCTCTTCTTTCTTTCTTTTCTCTTCTTTCTTCTATCTCCTTTCCTTATTAATCCTCTTTTTTTCTTTACCCTTAGACCTTGACTTGATGACGACAACGGTCAACAAAAGAAACAACGTAACTTATAATAATATTCCTTTCTTAGTCGTACTGAGAAAAAGAAATTATTTTCTCCTCAATTTTTACACTGACCTTTCAGTCTTTCAGTCTTGTTTTCTTAGACCATGACTTGAATCTGCTGGCTGGAATCCTAGTGGCTGTTTTGAGTAAAGCCCAATACACACATAGCTATAATCTATATTAATATGCCCAGCTCTAACTTATATTACATCTCGCCACCACACACGGTAGCTATATTGAAATATATATTTTCACCCTTACTGCGTCCTGGACGCAGCGTCCACTTACGGAATACCTATAATATGTCGAGATTTATATTAATATGCCGTGCTATATCGGTCGCTTGTTGTGACGTCACCAAAATATGTCGACCGATATAGCAAGGCATATTAATATAAATCTCGGTATATTAATATAAATCTCGACATATTATAGGTATTCCGTAAGTGGCCGCAGTAAGGGTGAAAATATATATTTCAATACAGCTACCGTGTGTGGTGGCGAGATGTAATATGTTAGAGCTGGGCATATTAATATAGATTATAGCTACGTGTATTGGGCTTAATGCTGAGTTCTAGTATAGGTATTGTATCCAATTTGAAACACTTATCTGACTTTGTAACTGTCAGTGGCTTCAGGTTTGTTCTACATAAACACATAGGCTTTGTCAGTTTGATGGAATTATGATGGTATTCTGATACTTGCACCGTTCGTCGTTCGTCCGAACCTTTAGATTCATATCATCAGTTTCAATTATTTCTTTTGTAGATTGTTAAGAGTTTCAAACATTTAAACGCAGGTTTATAAACTGTTTTAACATTGATTATCAAGTTGAATTATTGTTTACTCACGTTCAGTTTGATCGAAATGCGGTATTTACTAAGACTTTGTTTCGAACCAAAACACGTATGATTTTGTATTTATTAAAAAAATGAGCATCATATGACCCAAAGAGGATAAAAATTCAATTTTAGTTTTTATCTTTCAACCTGCCAAGTTGATGTTTTTTATGAATACTAAATTAGAGTGTATTGAACTTAACAATATTTGGCTTAATTAAGCTCTCGGATTTCATTTCTAAGCAACCAAGTTGGTTAGTTGAAGCAATAAGATTATTGAAACAGTTTAGTAAACGCCTGCAAAGACACCAAGTGTACAATGTAGATATTCACTTATTTTGTTCATACTTGTAAGTAGATAGATAGTTACTAGTTACTACACAGTATTAACAAGTGCCATAGAATGCTGAAACGGTGATATGGTGACCCTGAATTACTTATTTGCAAGTTTAGTCATTTTAATCGTATTCTGATTGGTAACTATGTATCAAGTTATGGAACTGTTTAAAATTCCGATTATTTCTATTCTACTTAACTCTAAAATTCCATCAATTATCATAGGGAAGACAAAAATAAACATTAAGTTGAATAGTGTTGAAACATGCTTGAATTGAAACTGTTGAAACCAAATCGTTTGGAATTATTTGAGAACAAGAATTTTGGAGTTAAGAGCATAAATGATTTTTTCACGTGTTTCATAATGGTTCCACCCCCGTAGCATGAAGTGCTATGACAAGTTTGTCGTACAGTTAACTGTCAAAAAGCTGCGAGAAACTCGCCATATAGAAATATCCTCCAATAGGGTAAGAGAATGTGCACGACAAAATTATGTCTGTCAGATGTGAATGGTCATGCTGGGGGTGTTCCAGATTATTTATGTTTTATTTTAATATAAAAATATTTATATAAATTACATTAATTAATAGGGTCACCAAGGGAGCTTTTTGTTTCCAAAGCAAGCAGCTAGGTCGCGCGACGGGTGAACGCACAGATTGTGATTTTTGCCTTATTGATGTTCGATGTTATGTTAATGCCAGTTGATGTATTGCTAGGACGAATATTCGCTTTCACGAGTTTGTCTAAAGACCAAAATGAGGGTTTTGGCAAATAACATGCCCTTTTCGCAAAATTCCTTTAAAACTACGACAATTATGGCGGACGAATATTTAGCAATACATTATAGGAACAATACAAGAAGCGGCTTTGTGATTACAATTTTATAGTCTGTACAATAGATATAGATATCTCTAATTTATCAATTAATAGTATATTACATAGTAATAGTCACTTTCAGCGTTATTTTCTGTCGCTTGCAATGCTAATACCTTGTTCTATATAATCTATATTTTGAGCATCGTTTATAAAAATATGGCTTGAAATTATTAATCGGTTTTATCTAAATTTAATTTCCATGGGTCCAAATTTACTTTTATTTCTATTGTGTGTTAGTAGTTTAGGTATCTAGAACTTATTAATTTATAGTTTGATTTAAACTTGATATCCAATCCAGCTATATACATGATATAAGAGTATATCAGTAATAATTTGAGGATAAGTGAAGTTAGATAGGAAACGCGTAAAACATCTAAAGTTTTGAATAATCATAAGCAAATCATCAAATTTATTTAGAAAACTTTTTTAAAGGCTCACTTATGTACTATTTCGTGAGCAAAGAGCCAAGCAAAATTATCACCCTGTTGTTGTTTTATATTATATAATTTAACAAATCCATTGTGGTTAATTAATAACAGATACACACACGAAGGTGGATTTCTTTTATAAATCTCACTGGTATATTTAAAAATATTCTGAAGAGATGGATATAATATACGCTAATTTCACTTGTCCTTATTACAAAAAATATTTCTGTAATTGACAAATTGTACCATTTCATAACTGTCATTAAATTTATTATAAAATACTACTGAACTATGTAAAAATGTATATTTGATTACGTCTTACGAGTTATTTGTAAGTAATTCTAGTTTATCTTAGTTGACTTGAATATCTTGTAAGCGCGTTCTCCCTTGACAAGATAGCACAGAGGTTTCCAGAAATAATTTTGCCTTATTTGTGGAGAAAAATAAGATAAATTTCTAAGCAAGTTACTCTACTTTTACAAATAACTGACTTTAAGAAAATATATGTGTGCGATTGAAATAAGAGACTAATATTGGATGTTTCAAATTGTATAGTCGGTATGCTCTTTGCAAAATTATTTTTTACTAGCCAAGTCGTTATGGTTAGTAAGGAAAAATGATAAAAGAATCAAGGCACTTTTTTGTACGTCCGTAATGTCAGAATCAGAAGGTGTTTTAAGAATTCTATTTGCATTTAGCAGTTTTTGCATATACTTAGATATTCGATATTACGGTTTGGGTAGAATGGATTGATCGTTCAAGGAAAGCGTAGCGAGTAACATTCTTTGCTAACTTGTCAAGTTGGCGTTATTGTTCGTACTTTTAGTACACTGTTATTGCTATAGGTAAATACAAATGTTTATTTAACTGTTATCTAATGTTCGTACTTCCCACATTTCATCGAGACCTATTACATTGGAATCAATAAATAGATACCTACAATAAAATAATTGTTTTATTATTCTCATAAAAAATGACACTTTGTGAGATTCTCCCCGTTTTGGTTACAACATTGCAGGCTGAATCACCTGGTTTAAATAGATTACGTGAGATAGTTAATCACGTTGTAGGTGTCGTAACAACTGCAATCCCCTAACCATTTTGGCTAATGTGGGCAGAGTCAGCAGTGTAAGTATGTTATGAACTACTTAAAGAAATGTAGTAGACAACCTGGTTGTCCGAAAAGAAAGATGTTTCAGTGCTTTGGAAAGCACGTAAAGCCGATGGTTCGGGCAACTTATCAAATCTACGCATATATTCTATAACATATTATTATAGACGTTATACGAGCTATTATAATATGATAAAAAGCCTTAGGTGGGAAACTCAATAAAATTATTCGGACACCAGGGTCTAATTAGGGCGATTTGATGATCCTACAACCCATACGAAAAGAAGAAAAAGACCAGACTTTACATGAAATCCATAACTTGAGCGCTAATTTGAGAATAGTACCAATAAATAAAAAAATCAAAACGTAAATGATTAATTTTGATCATACCTATCGGGCGATACTCTCAAGGTTATTTTATTTGCCATAAAAACCAACATATTACATTGGTATGCGTAAAATAAAGTGAGCAAAAAAATAAATTATATACTTATAGAAAATACTATGATTTTCTACAAAGTTCAAAATATATCACAAATTTTTGCTCATTTAGATTCTCAAAATCGATTTAAGTATGCTCAACGACTTCTGCATCATTCATCTAATGCTTTTAAAAGAGCCTATAATTAATACATTATTTTGAACTTTGTTATTTACGATCTTCGTAAGTTTAGCCTTGGCAGAAATCACCAAGTTCTTAGATATTGTTTTGAACGGCTGTCAAGAAAGCTGAAGAACCACGTTCAAATATGAACTGAAATGAATAATAAATTGAGGCGGTTATATTTTGAGAAGTTCCAGCCGCTACCAAACCAGGGGTAAAGGTCAGGCCGTCTGCGCTATTCCCGGCCAATGTCACGGGCTACCCACTTCGGGGGACTCCGCGCTTCTAAATGGAACTCTATTCACACCGAGAAGGTAGCGACGAACAAAACCTACAAAGTAGCTATAATGTATATTAGTGTACATTACATTCTTCGTTACATTATAGCTGCTGTGTGTTGTCTCCTGGCGATTTCTATGGAAAGATGTTATGAGATGTATCGTGCTATAATGTAAAGATGTACATTATAGCTGCTATGTGTGAAGTCCTTTACACTTAGAGATTCCGCGTCAAATCGAGACATTTAGTATTCCCCGACTTTTGACGACCCCGTAGCCTAGCGTAGTACGTCTGCCTACGAAGCACAGGGTCGCGGGTTCGAATCCCGCACAGGGCAAACAATCGTGTGATGAACGCTTGTGTTTGCCTTGTGTCTGGATGTTGCATATTTATATACGTATGTACATCAGCTGTCAGGCTTTGCCTAGTTTGGGGTCAGACGGCCGTGTGTGAGATGTTCCACATATTTATTTATTTATTATTCACTTTATATGTCGCACGCACGCGCAGTCAAGCTGGTGTGCGTAACTTGGTAATATAGACTTTAAATACTGTATATAAGGTTTAATTTAGTTTAAAAATTGTAAAATCCGTTTCGATACGATGCAGTGCCGGCCGGCCGGTGTGGATGCACCTTATGTCAATCTATTTATTTAATTAAAACATAAAATATTTTTGATAATAATATGATTACTGATAAGTTAGCTAATTACGTAATAACTTAAGACAGAAGGACCCTTAAGTAGTAGTCCGGTTCATTTCGACCAAAAGTGCTCTAGAACTTCGAGCACTTTTCATTAGAGTTTCATCTGTCACTCCTATAAATGGCAGGTTACAGGAAATGTATGACATCCAGGAATTGTATACAATTGTTTTTGAGAAATTATTTAAATGATTTTTTAGAAAATAATTTCGTATTCAGTTATGAATGAGTGCCCATTTAAATAAACAATTTTTTTTTTTTAATTTGCATATTACCTATTAGGTGTGAGTATAGCCTGACAGCTCCCATATATCTGAGAATAGCAGCTTCACTCGTGACCTTGACACGGAAACCCCTAAGGCTGTGCATTGCTAACACGCGCTATTTTTACACGAATGACCTCCAACTTGCATTCGGTTGCGCCTATTCCCAGAGTCAGAATTCAGAAATAGGGATTCGCTAGTCAAGGTAGCTTCTAATTTTAAAATTCTCTCAATGTTATTTTGGATTATTTTTATATACAGACATAAATGAAAAAAAATCTTTCTTATATCACATTTTATTAAAAGTGACGCGGTAAAAATCTTCTATACAATAATAATATGTTTTTGTTAATTTTTTTGCAATAATAGGCACATAATTTATTGAAATACAATCATTCATAGCAATCACATAATACATTCATATACGCAATATGAAACATTCATTGTAAAAATATATTCAGTCAGGGAATCGAATGTCATCATTTCATCTGTGGAGCTATTTTATTTCACCCGTACCTAAAACAATAATGTTTAATTTCAGTTAGTCAATAGCTTTTTTTTTAAATTCTTGCACTCTTGTAAGTGCAGTATTCAATAAAAAAAAACAGGGATTTCAATAAACTACAAACACAAATCAGACGAATTTACGTTCCGACGTATTCGGCTGATATGATATGACACACCATAAGCGCTGAACTTAAGCGGCAAAATAATGTGTGCTCTTTAGTTTTTTTTTTTTTTTTGAATTGGTATACTATACATAGGCGTAAGCAAATTTTGGCAGATTTTGTATGGGCGGTGAAATCAATAACATTTTTTTTTTACTTGTTTCTCAAGTCATGTTTGCAACTTATTATCACTGCACATTTCAAAATGTTCTCCTATTCAATTTCTTTTCACCGGGAAAAATAATCAGCTCCGATAACCATTTGATACTAAACGAACGCGCTGAAGATATTCGGACTGTTCATATTCGTGCTTACGGTTCATACTCGATTAGGCGTATTCTATCCCTCCCAGTTTTTTTTCTATTTATACTCTAAGGTGTGCTCTATAGAATAAGGTGCCGCCGAACTTACGCCCGAGTCCGCCCGAGCGAATTTCGGCTGTACGCTATGTAACGCAACAACATTGCGCGCGTAAGGGCGTAATACTGCCGAACTCCGGTCGCGTAATTTCGGCTCAGTATGTTTAGACACTAAAGACATATTGAAGTTCAAAAATGCTCACATGTGTGTGTGTGTTTGTGTGTGTATGCTAGCTGGCGGGCGATCCCTGCGCGGCGCTCTTGCTCATGAGTTTGGCGACCATCTCCTGCACGCGCTTCATTTCCTCTATCTGCGTGTTCAGCTGGTACAGACGGTTCTCTCGCTCTAACACTGTCTTCTCCAACTGCTTTATTGTCTGAACAAACAAAACAACACAAGAATAAGTAACAAGAGTAACATTAATTAAAGCTCGACCAGAGAAATAAAAAACCTCGCCATATTGCGGAATTTCAATGGAACTAATTTTATAAGGGAAATTGTTGCCATAAACATAAAAATATACACGTGGCGCCCCCAGAGCAGGTTTGTCATTTCTTTGGTCAGGCTTTAAAAAAAAAACCCCCGCCACAAAACTGTTACTTAAATCACGTTAATGTGTGTGTGCGATAGCAGACGCACAGTATAGAGTGAGCCGTCTGTGATAGGGCCTTATTTCACTGGCGACAGAAGACAAGACGAAAGGGACGCAGTTATGCGTTAGAATGAGATACAAATACACCGCGCTCACTCTTGCGCATAACCGCGTCCCTTTCGACTTCTGTCTTTGACTACCGTGAATACCAGGCATAGGCGCCCCGCGGCCATTTTGTTCTATATTTTTTTGTTTTGTTGAATGATACTCAATACTCAATATTTTATTTGCATTCCACAATGGTATAAAAGGTGGTACATAAACTTGTCTTAGATGCACATCATGGACCCTTACGGGCACAACAAAATAGGAAAGTAAGAGAGGAGGCTGTTAACACATTTTAATAATAAAAGTTTTATTCAAGTATTCGAAGTAACAGTTTATTTATAGGCAATCATTAAGATATTCATTGATGCTATAGTAGGCTTTAGAAAGTAATAAGTCTTTTAATTTTTTGATAAAAGAATTATCGTTACTCTCGTTTAATAACGTGTTAGGTAGCTTTTTATATATTTTAATAGACATGACGAAAGGTTAGTTTTGATTGTGGTAAGTGATGTTTGTCTTTCTTTCTTTGTGTTTTGTCCTTACCGTGTCTTTGTGTTCCAGTTCCCTCCGCAGCGTGTTCTCTGTCGCTGTAATTTCTTCGAGTCGTTTGTCACGCTGTTTCACTCGCTCCTCGAACTTTATGAGGACGCCCGCCAATTCGTTATTTTTGCTAGTCTGAAATGAACACAGATGTAGAAGAAAATAATACCCCATAGCCTAGTTGGTAGTACATCTGCCTACGAAGCATAGGGTCGCGGGTTCGAATTCCGCCCAGGGCAAACATTCGTGTGATGAACACTTGTGTTTGCCTTGTGTCTGGATGTTGTATATTAATTATATAATTATTATTATGTATGTATATCAGCTGTCTGACACCCATAGTACCTACAGGCTTTGCCTAGTTTGGGGTCAGATGGCCGTGTGTGAGATGTCCCACATATTTATTTATTTTATTGTTTATTTAATAACAAATTGATCTAGTACAAGAGATGAACTTCAATATAAAGTAATAAAAAAACTTGCGTGTTTAAAAAACGCTTTGAGAAAGTTCCGTATGCACGAAGTCCTTCATCATCAGCCAAAGCACCTGGACTGATGAATTTGGTGCCTATTTGTAAATCCGTGACATAAAGACAGACGTGTAAAAAGACTAAAGAAATAAAAAACCTGCTCTGGGTGCGCCACGTGTATATTTTTACGACTATGGCAACAATTTTCATTATAAAATTAGTTCCATTGAAATTCCGCAATATGGCGAGGTATTTTATTTCTCTGATCGGGCTTTACCATTAAATAATTTTAAACGAGGAGGTATAGATTTAGGACCCACATATTATATTGCCAAATATAATTTTTTTTATGATGTTCGTTCATTCCCACGGGAAAAAGTATAACGCGGGCGAAGCTGCGGGGCGGACAGCTAGCTTAATATATTAGTGCAGTAATGTAAAGCCTGACCAAAGAAATAAAAAACCTGCTCTAGGGGCGCCACGTGTATATTTTAACGACTATGGCAACAATGTCCCTTAAGGGGCTCTACCATGCTAAGTGGCGCCCCCACCCTTTAAAAAATAATAACTCGGGAAATAATCAATTTTTCAAAAATCCGGACCACAGAATTAGAGTCGGGGTGCTGTAGGATATATAGAAGCAATCACATATGTTTATTATAATTTAATGTAATTATAGATAGAAAAATTGTGAAAAGTGGCCGTTTTTTGCAGTTTTCCTATCTCTAACTACAGCGAGATATATTAAATAAAGTTAATAGCTTCTATATATCCCACAGAACCCCGTCTCCAATATTGTGGTTCAGATTTTTGAAAAATTGATTATTTTCGGAGTTATTATTTTTTAAAGGGTGGCGGCGCCACTTAGCATGGTAGAGCCCCTTAAAAAATTAGTTCCATTGAAATTTTTTATTTCTCTGGTCGGGCTTTAAACTGTAAGGCACCTGTTGTTCGAGTTTCTTCTGTAGCGATCTGTTTTCCGCTTCCATCTGTCGAAGCTTCTCGTCTATTTCTCGCTCTTTTGCTTTAAACTCGCTCTCCATATTCTGAAAAAAAAAAACAATAATAATAAAATATTTACTGCTGATGATGATTACTGCAGAATAGCAAAACTGAAAAGTCATATTCATAAATCTGATCAAGTTTCCTATAGTAATTTTCCAACAGTATACATTTATATTTCTAAATTATTCTTAGTTTAACAATGAAAATAAATATAATACACCGGAATACCAGTGCCTACCCAACAAAACAACGTTTTTTGCTTTGTTTACAATAGGGATGTAGACTGGCTAGTCAAAAGAGCTTTTTTTATGAATGTCAAAAACAATAATTTATATGAAAAATTAAAGGAAATACTAGCTTATGACGTCACAAGCTTGTATTGTCGTTTTTGTACGATTTTTACTTTAATTCGCAAAAGCAAATCATAAAATTGACAAAAATTGCGCTAAATAAGTTATACTAGAGTAATTTCAGATGTTTTATTTCCTACACAGTATAAAATTATTTATTTTAAATACAGTCAACATCCCTATCAGTTAAGTACCTAAAACCATGGAGTATATAATAATATATGGAAAATAGTGTGTCTTTATGTATGTCAACATCCCTATTATAACTTGTGTGGTTCACTCACAGCGATCTGCAGGCGGCATTCCTTCTGTATGTTTTCTTTCTGGTTCTCCTTATCAACTCGTTCCGCCGCTATTTTGACCCGGAAACCTCGCACCGTCGCCTCCGCGTCTTCTAACTGTTTGTGCAGTTGCTCTATACTCTTCTTATGCCTATTTAATTAGTAACAATCATATTATTAGTATTATTTGCGTAGGTAGATAATAGTCTTTTATAATGAGCGCAAAGTGTAATACTAATTATTAAGTGGAAATATATAAAAACTGTTTAAAATAATACACAGTACCTATCATGTTCCTTTTAGAAAAATTCAGAACAAATTTTACTATGTTTAATTAAAGCCAATAAAAATAAGTAAGTATTTTGATAGCTTACTAACTAACCTATCATGTTCCTTTTAGAAAAAGTTCAGAACAAATTTTACTATGTTTAATTAAAGCCAATAAAAATAAGTAAGTATTTTGATGGCTTACTATAAAAAATATTAATTGAAATTAATTACTACAGTCAACATTTATTACAGTTAAATCTCATAGGAATATCAATACAGTTCATAATTTATTCATAACGTCACCCTCACCGTATAGTTCAAATAATAAAAAAATATATTTAAACGAAATTGACAAATTTTCATTATATTCGAAAATACATGGTAATTTCTATAGCAAATAAAATAAAACACAAAATAAAATTAAAAAAGACATGCATCGGCCGGGAATCGAACCCGGGCCGCCCGCGTGGCAGGCGAGCATTCTACCACTGAACCACCGATGCTGATAGGTTACTGATCGAATTTAACGTACAAGTTCTGAAGTGAAAGTGTAAAAATAGATAACGATTGTGACTGTTTCAAAACGAAAATGTAATAAGCTTTGTAATAAGATTGTTTATATGGACGAGTTTTTGATAAATTTTAAGTCTATAGGTTATTTTGGGTATTTATATTTTTGAGTACACAGCAAAAAGGGTGTAAGTAGCGGCTAACAAATACTGAAATGGCAATCTCAGTCAATGGCTTTGAGCAATTTTCCCAAAGAAACTTTTCTAAAAGACTTGATTGTATTTTTTTTGTAATGTGTGTGTTGTTACATACTTCTCGTTCTGCGTCTGCGTGGCGTAGAGCACCTCGTGCTGGTGCGTGGTGGCGGCCTGCGCCATGGCCAGCGAGTGCTGCAGCGACGCCATCTGCTCAGACGCACCCTGGGGGGGACACCACTAACATCTCACATACACATCTCACCAGTGCAGGCGAGACACACTGTGTGTGCACGTTGCGTTTGTGTGTGTAACGCTCAGTTTAGTCACAAAATAAAAAGTTTCCAGAAAGTGCTCTCCCGCCGTCCTTGAAATTAACTACCTGAACTTGGTTGACTCCTTGAAAAACGTGTATCGTCATTTTTGTGTTGTGTTTAAACAGCCAAATACACTACAACAGTTTTAAGAACACTTATACATTTTGTAGCACATCGAACATCAATATGTAGTTAGTACTCGCGAGAGCAACGACTGCACGTGGTCCGAGCATGGTCCGAGCGGCCTGTAAACGCAATGATCAATGTGTGCGTAAGAATATGGCGCTTAGTTCTGAGTGGACCATCTGTCTAGGCGCGCCGCGTAATTTGTGGTTTAGTAGTACGCAAACAAGAGCGCGTGTCTATGTGCATTACACTACAAGTAAGGCTCACCCGCGGTCATGAGATGAAATAACTGTAAATGAACAAGGGAGTAGACCCTTAAATGTGAGATAAAATTTTGTCGCAATGCTTTATGCTACTGGGTGGATAGCAGCACAGAATACATAATAGTACTAGTTACAGAAGGCGCACTCTCTGATAGCAAACGTGCGAATTTAATTCTAGCTACCACGCCACTAACGTTCAAATTACATTGAACGCGTCGAACGTAGCCCTGGCTATAATAGCCTACCGTTTGTCGCTGCGCTTTAAGCTGCACCTTAAGACCGCGCCGCAAGAGTCCGTATTACCACAGAATAAATAATAGCGTCGTCACAAGCGCGCGCGTATCCTACTAACTAGCCTCATATATGAGGCCGCCCGGCGTAGGTATATTCTGAAGCTAGGGCGCGGAGTGCGCCGGGCCTGATAGAAGTAAAGTCTAATAGTGTTGTATTTAATTTTATCATACCTGCAGTGCGACGGAATGTGAATGCAGCCGTTGTTCGAGACACGTGATCTTGTAACTATAGAGCTCCATCACGCTTGATGTCGCGATATCAGAGATCTGAAAACGATAATTTATAGATAGTCAAATATTTTTACTTAACATCTGACTTATCCTAATCCGTATTGGGTTATAGTATTGAGTTACATTTTCAGTCAACTAGCTTTATGGACTTGTAACGAATGTTATGAAATAAATTATCATTTATCATTATCATTTATTTTTCCGCCGCGGCTCAGCCCGCGTTAAGTTTTTCCCGTGGGAATGAGGCATTTTCCCGCTGTAAAAGGTATCCTATGTTACTCAGAGTGAATGTAGCTTTCTAATGGTGAAAGAATTTTTGAAATCGGTTCAGTAGTTTCAGAGTACATTCATTACAAACATACACACACACACACACAAATACAAATCTTTCCTCTTTATAATATTAGTATGTTTCTCGCTAGTAGTTAAAGTGGCTGTTTTCCGCAATTGTTTTGAAATATTGATTATTTTTCGAGTTATTATTTTTTAAAGGGTGGGGGCGCCACTTAGCACCCATACGTCAAACCCGTACCCGTGGTGCTGCTTGGGGGGACTGGTCTACTCTAGTCGATTGTCGGTTGTTTTTTTGGTTATTATAATTTAGTTTTTCTACTTTGACTGGTTGCCTTCCTCTAATTGCATATTTTCGTTGGCACTCTTTGGTATATTGATCAAATTGTATAAAATAATAATTTTGTAAAAATATTTTGAAAAGATGCAACGTCTGTGGAGTTTCTTCCGGAGAGTTCTTCTCCACAGAAGACAGCCAAATCGTGAACTCTCCTCGAATGATACATGGAATTGGTACATTTTGAGTTGCATCAAATCGGGCAGTTCTGATTTTTTTATATGTTGTATATAATGAGGTGGTAATGACAAATATAATTTTTCCAACTCGAAAGCCTTCCGGAACATTGTAAAATTCATGAAAAACCATTAAATTTTTCAGTTTTTGCCATTTTTTACCACCAAGGACCCGTTTTACGGTAGAAGTCACTATGAATTCTTTTAAAGTAGACTAAATTTGCAACAAAATGAGAATAGTTGGGTCTCAATAAGCTGAATAGTTTCAAAGATACAGCTGTTCAGATGTTTGCAAAAAATTTGTATTATGGTTTTGTTTTTTTTTATTATAAATAATTATATACCCTATACTATATATAAAAATAATAAAAAGTACACCTTTAGTAGAAAAATATTTTTGACAGACACCCTAAACTCTAAATTGTATTATTTAAGAAATTTTGCAAACATTTGAACAACTTGTATCTTTGAAACTATTCAGCTTATCGAGACCCAACTATTCTCATTTTGTTGCAAATTTAGTCTACTTTAAAAGAATTCATAGTGACTTCTACCGTAAAACGGGTCCTTGGTGGTAAAAAATGGCAAAAACTGAAAAATTTAATGGTTTTTCATGAATTTTACAATGTTCCGGAAGGCTTTCGAGTTGGAAAAATTATATTTGTCATTACCACCTCATTACATACAACATATAAAAAAATCAGAACTGCCCGATTTGATGCAAGTGAAGACCCCTTTTATGGTACGATTTCCATGGACTACGAAGTCGAAAAGTGATTTGTAAAATCTTACGTCGAATAAACACATTTTGAACTTTGAACACCTGTGGGCTCCTTAAACAAATGTTACTAGCCTTGTTATTGTGCAGCGCGTCCCCGAGGCGTGCGATGAGCGAGTCGATGGCGTGTTCCTGCGCAGGCGCCAGGCGCGGCGCGGCGGTCCACGCGCTCTCCGCCGCAGCGCACTCGTGGGGCGGAGCACCCTCCGAAGGGAGCTCCGATAGTTGCAGGCTGCTACCGAACACCTGGGGGAAAAAAGTATATTCATGTAGTTGTTACCCTAGCAATAAGGCCGACCATTTGTACACGTTCTTAAGGGGCCTACAGGTGCTAAGTGGCGCCCCCACCATTTAAAAAATAACAACTCGTAAAATATTCAATATTTCATAAATCTAAAACGGCGAGGAACTAGACGGTGGTTGGGAGTACCCAAGATACAGGTTTTTCACATAGTTTGGGAAATAGGGACTGATGTGGATCATTGCATAACTAAACTTTGTACTGTTACATTCAAATAGTGTAAGTTTTTTTAAATAAAGACATTATTTTTATTATTATTAGTATTGCAAGACTGTTGCTAGAAATGCTTAAAAAACACGTGACTCCAATAGAGCAGACTTCATATTACTATTCAGACATTACAGAAATTTCACACGTAATACAGAGATTTCATACTTAATTTTGATAGTCAATAGGTAAACATTACCTTATTCATCTGGTCGGAGGGGAAGTAGTGGTGTTTGACCAGTTGCAGGATCTGTCTCCGCCTCGAGCCGTTGTTGCTAGTTAAACCCGCGCACAGCAACTTGCGCACCTGGAACATAACCACAGAAGAAAATAATAGTACTAACCCGTACAGAAAGGACACTCACCCCCCCGCGCCAAAATGAGTCCCCGCCCGATATAGCGCCCCACGCCCCGCACCCCGCAGGCACCGCGGGACTCCGCCGGTGGTGTTCGGAGGTGTTTTACATAGCGCCTAGCGCTATTGACTTGTAGCGGATATTCAGTTTACTAAAGGTTGTCAAAATGCGTTTTCTGTATGGAGTGACCGCCCAGTGACATAACATGGGAAGATATTAAGACGGGTCCACAGCTCCGTATTTTCGTATTTTTAACACGCTAACATGTTAAGGCACCTAATTGTGTGAGGTGTGTGTGTATTTGTGTGAGGTGTCGCAGCACATACGGATTATGTTACCAATAATTCATATATGTACTGTAAACATTGTTTTCGTACCATGTAATTTTTTGTCTTACTTGTTAACTTTTGTATTTTCTGTCGTGTTGTGATGTCTCGCAAATAAAGTTTCTTATTCTTGTTCTTATTCTTATTTCACTGGCGACAGAAGACGAAAGGGACGCAGTTATGCGCAAGAGTGAGCGCGGTGTATTTGTATCTCATTCTAACGCATAACTGCGTTATGTTAGAGTCCCACCATTTACAACCGCACTCTTAGATACTGTGACATTAAAAAGTGTACTCTTTTGGAAGCGAAGAATAAAATATCTAAATGGCTTAAAACCCTTGATTATGGTTCGACTGAGTCTATTTTGCCCGGTTGGTTTAACTTAAACTAATCCCATTAATGTACTAAAATTTCAGTATTAATTATTTATTTTCTCAGCTCATTAATGCATAAATACAATAGGTACAGACATACTTTGCACACACACATAACACATACATTACTACATTACTACCTCAACACCATTCTCAATCTAAATATTTTAAAAATTTTACATTACCTTCTTCATTACCTTGTAAGTATTTCCTTGTTATCTAAGTTAACGCTGATATTTTAATAAACGTTTTTTCATTTTCATTTTCATTTTCAGTGTTCAAAAACGAAAACACGGAGCTGTGAACCCGGCTTTACATAAGTATTTATTTTTAAATCTTTTTTATTTTATATTTAAGTACATCACTTAGTTAACACTTTCCCTTTCTTTTTTCGTCTCTGATTTTCAATTTTGATTTTGGTTCTGGCTGCGCCCCCGCCGGCGGGTACGGGCACTGTTACCTGAAGGGTAACAGTGTTGGTGTAGCAATGTCACGCGCTGTGTGTGTTCCCTGTTACCTGTCGGTTGAGCGCGGCGTCCCAGTGCCGCAGCGGGCACCCCACTATCACCGCCTGCTGGCCCTGCTCCAGTGTTGGTGTAGCAATGTCACGCGCTGTGTGTGTTCCCTGTTACCTGTCGGTTGAGCGCGGCGTCCCAGTGCCGCAGCGGGCACCCCACTATCACCGCCTGCTGGGCCTGCTCCAGTGTTGGTGTAGCAATGTCACGCGCTGTGTGTGTTCCCTGTTACCTGGTGGTGCGCCAGTAGCCGGTTGAGCGCGGCGTCCCAGTGGCGGAGCGGCGCGAGCGCGAGCGCGGCGCGGCACCCCACTATTACCGCCTGCTGGGCCTGCTCCACACCCACCGTGCCCAGCTGTGGGGAACACACATCATCTTAAAGCCCGACCAAAGAAATAAGAAGCCTCGCCATATTGCGGAATTTCAATGGAACTAATTTTTTAAGGGAAATTGTTGTCATAGTCGTAAAAATATACACGTGGCGCCTCCAGAGCAGGCTTCTTATTTTTTGGTCAGGTTTTCATCATCATCATCATCTCAGCCTGTAGACGTCCACTGCTGGACAAAGGCCTCCCCCAAGGATCTCCACAACGATCGGTCCCGCGCTGCCCGCATCCAGCGGCTTCCCGCGACCCTTACAGGGCTAGGAATAGCAGGGCTGCCGGGGACTAGGGGCCAACTCGCATGCCACGCTTGGCATGCGAGTTGGCGATCGATAGTGTCTGACACAAAACATCCTTACACCGAAATAATTCACCGAAACAGCCCCCGTAACATGAAGTGCTATGACAAAAGTTTGCCGCACAATTAACTGTCAAAAAGTTGCGAGAAACCTGCCATATTGACCAATAGGATAAGAAAATACACACGACAAAAAAATACGTGGTTTCAATTCCATACTAAATCGCGTTTTACGCTTTCAATATCAAACACGTGTATGGTCTGTTTCATATAAATCCGAACAAAAGTTCATTGACCTCTTTATTTTCTTGAAAGTTATTTAAAGTAATGTAACGCCAAAATGTCTGGCAAGGTCACACGCTCACCCCGCCTTCTACTACGGTATGCCAAATCGAGTTTTTCTGTGATAATTTCCCATAGTTTTATCGTATCGTTTGAAAAAATGTGCGCATTGTATGCAGAAGTCAATGACCTATTGTCCGGATTAATATGAAACAAACCATAGTTTGATGATCACAAAACACACATTTGGCAGTCGGGTAAAAAAAATGTGGCATTAGATCGATCTTACAGAAAAACCACAAATTACGTATAGCGGCGGCGGCGCGCCGAGACAGATGGCCCACTCGGAACTAAGCGCCAAAATCTTACGCACACATTGATAGCACACGTTTACAGGCTTGCTCGGAACAGCTCGGAACGCGTGCAGTCAGGTCGTTGCGCGCAAGTATTAAGTACGTATTTTATGCAATGTGCTAAAAAAATGGATAAGCGTTCTTATTACTCTTGTAGTGCATTTGGCTGTTTAAACACAAAACAAAATAGTGATTTTACGTTTTTCAAGTTTCCAAATAATATTGAAAGGTAGTTAAACTCTGTTTTCTCTTGTTATTAGGTATAGATAAGTTTTGATAGCGATAATATCAATAATTAATTTCATTACACATTAAACTCAGCAGAAATGGACTTGTAATTTTCCTCAACTTCTCGATCGCTGGTATAACACCAGTCTTTTAGTATTATGTGGTAGTTATATTTTCTTAAATGCTCTGTCCACCCATTTAGGAATGTATGTACGATAAGGTGATTGTGTAAACGAATTATGTATCGGTGTAAATATAAAGCACCTAAACTGCTCTATTTCAGAATTTGTACAGTAGCAACCCTAGGCAGGTACAGTAGAAACCTAGTTTAGGTAGTTAATTTTGAGAGCGGCCGGGAGTGGACCTTCTGGAAACTTTTTATTTTGTGGAAAAACACTTGGAATCGCTGCCTTCCAAAATACAGGTCCGTTCCTAGTTTGGGAGACAGAGTTCTACGTTTTGTTATTACAATGCTCATGTAGTAATAAAGGCTGTACAATTATTTGTATTTGTTTGACTATAAATAAATCATTATTATTATTATAGTTAGCGGCCCGGCACTGACCTGCGCGGTGTAATGCAGCACGCTGTAGAGGGTGTCTTCGAACGCGTCGGGAGTCACCTCCGACACCACTCGCTCCAGCGTCTCCTGCTGGTCGCACAGCGAACTAACCGCCTGCAACTGCATACACAAACACAAACACAAATCAATTACTCATCTATACCAGGGGCGCGTTCAGTGGCTTCGTACGAGTGCACTCGAGCGCGCTCTGGTGCGCGCTCTAACCGTTCCGTGGCTCGGTGAAATTTTACCCTGACAGGTGTCAGAGCGTAGTTTCACCCGTTCCGTGGCTCAGAGCGAAACAACCAAACAACCGTCTAATGAGATGGTTAATTTTTACTCTGACAGCTATTTGACGTTTAAAGCTTGCAATTTTATGTCAAAGTCAAAAGACTCAAAAAGCCCGCCATTTTGTTTCGTAGTTACCTTATAATAATTTTATTAAATTTGTATATCACAGGCGTCTATTACGTCTGTAATGTCTATAAAAGTGGAAAAAAATTGAGACAGGAGAAGAATTTTCTCTCGTTAAATATTTGAGGTTATAAACCGAGTTGTTTTTATATAATAAAAACAACTCGATCGTTCAGTGGCTCGGTTGCAACTCAAACGGGTTAAAATTTAACCGAACAACTACGCTCGAAGCGACTGAACGCACTCCAGGCCTCCGTCACTCGCAGTACTTGCGCGCTATAACTACCTACCGCCCGGCCGAGCGGTCTCGGGCCGACTGCGGACCAATTCCTTATTCCCTAAACGTGTTAGTAGAGTGGCGCAATACGCGAGAGAGAGAGATGCAGCAACTTCGTCTTTTCGCCTAGCGCCGTGCGATCTGAATTGCACTGTATTATAACGGAGCTAGGGTTGCAATTTATATGAATTATGTCGCCTAGTGCAGCTTCTGTAGGGACTACTATTTGGTATTCTGTGTCTATATGGAGTACGTTACGGAGGTTCCGGGTTAGAAGCAAATAACTCGTCGAACAAATTTTAATATTACTTTGTGAGAATTTCCCTAGTTTGGTTAGGACATTGCAGGCTGAATGGTAGTCCGAAAAGATGATTCCGTGCTTCGGAAGGCACGTAAAACCGTTGGTCCCGGTTACTATTTACGGATGTAGTCGTTACATGAGCCATGTCAGAAGCCATAGGCGGCTCAATGATCCTGACACCAGGGTTTGTGAGGTAGGTTAACCTCGAAATCCACACGATAAATGAAATATCATACACCCTGTATTATTTGGAAGTGGAGATTATACAGGGCGTCCCACAGCTATGCCACATGGAGGGAAAGTACCTTAAATATTGTAGATAGAACATTTTACTGAAAGAAGACTTTATTTTATTTCTAAATACTATTAAAACTGCTATCATACATTTTTTTTTAATTACATGGTTAAACCGGGATCGAACCCGTTACACGAGAAAAAAAAAACACCCTGTAGTTTTATCATACTAATCGAAAGGCTTCATCATAAGGATTATTTTTTGCTTATTAACATAGTGTCAGAAATAAAAGGAAGGCTATGAATATTTAACATTTGATGTGGCCGCCGAGATCGCCAGATCTGACCCCCCCGTTGGATCTTTTGAAATTTATTTGTTGGAAATTTAGTTTACAAGAACCGGTACGAAAATGTCTACGAGCTACAAACAGAACTTAGACGTATTATTCTAAATATGTACCACAACAAGATAAAAAAATCGACAGGGAGTGAAATAATCAAAAGAATGCGACTGCGTGGTGGGGGTCATTTTGAGCATTTGATAAAATTGATAAATTTTGTATTAAAAATGTTAAAATACAAAGTCTTCCTTTTATTTCTGATACTATGTTATATTACAAAAAATAACCCTTATTATGAAGCCTTTCGATCGGTATGATAAAACGACAGGATATTTTTTTTTCTCGTATAGCAGGTTCGATTCCCGGTTCAACCATGTAATTAATAAAAAATGTATGAATGCAGTTTTAATAGTTTTTAAAAATAAAATTAAGGCTTCTTTCAGTAAAATGTTCTACCTACAATATTTAAGGTACTTTCCCTCCATGTGGCATAGCCATGGGACGCCCTGTATACACTCATAGGAATAATTAACAACCCTATCTCTAGCGAGAAAAATGTTTGAGTGTAAACCAAAATCTACGTGTTTGAGTCAAACCGTTTGATCGTGTCGGGGGCGCTTTACACGCATTCGACAAGCATGAATAGGCAAAATGACGTAGACCTTGTTTTCTTGGACCATGCCTACTAGACTTGGGTGATAAATAACGTCACAGTGAAAAAGTCACAGTGATCAGGTGCCTGCAAAAGTCACTGTGACTTTTTAGAAAATAACAACGTTCCAAAATAACGTTGTTACTTCGCGGCTTCCAAGTCGTTCCGAGCGCGACCGCGCCGCGCGTTATTTGTCACGGTTGGCGCCAAGCGGCCGCGCTCCCGCCCGGTCCGCGGCGGCGACCAATCATCGGTAGGTAGATTCGGCGATATAACCAATATGGCGATTATTGCAAGCGCGCGACGACGACAGAGCAACAAGTATAGTAGACACGGAAACTATAAAAAAATGTCTTATTTGATTATTATTTTTTTCGATACTTATAGGATAATGTAACAAATATTTAGTAATTACGGAACTTGTCAACTGTTCAGTCAGTCACTCTCGCCCGCGCTCAACTATAATCGACTATCGTTATGATTCCAAGTTCCAACCGTTCCACCTAGTTATCTAAGTTCCAAGCCCAATGTCGTTCCATGTAACCGACAAGTAACGACGTGACAAAGTCACGGTGATTTTTCACAGTGATTTTTTTGGAACTGGAACGACAGTCACGGTGATCGCAAAATAACGACTTAGCCCATGTCTAATGCCTACATAGTAATTAGTAATGTAAAAATATAATGAAATATTATTTAATAAGCCCTAGCTGTTAATTACAGCAGGCCATCAAAAATAGTAAAGAACGATTAAATTGACTTTTTATACGATTTAATAAATCGTATAGAAAGTCAGGCAGCACCGTACTTTGAACCGTAAGATCAAACCGCGTAATCACAACGATACCGAGTTGTGAAAACTAACAGCGCCATCTATGATCAGATCACTGAACAACAGCTGGAGATCACATTGATTAAGAACGTTAAGAACCAAGGTATTTGTATAATGAAGCCTTATTTACGCTGAGCCAACAACATGCAACAGAGTTGCATGCTAAATAATTGATAAAGTATTAGAATTATTGATACGCCTAATCTGAAATAATAGCGTGACCAACAGCGGCTTAACGTTCTTTATAGCCTTTATAGCGGAACCGTACAAAAAAATGGAGAGCACGCATGATTTTAAAAAAATATACAGGGCGTCCCACGGCTATGCCACATGGTGTCTTCCTTTTATTTCTGACACTATGTTATTTAGCAAAAAATAATCCTTATGATGAATCCTTTCGATTGGTATGATAAAACTACAGGGTGTTTTTTTTTTTCTCTTATAGCGGGTTCGATTCCCGGTTCAACCATGTAATTATTTAAAAATATATGAATGCAGTTTTAATAGTTTTTAGAAATAAAATAAAGTCTTCTTTCAGTAAAACGTTCTATCTACAATATTTAAGGTACTTTCCCTCCATGTGGCATAGCCGTGGGACGCCCTGTATATAATGTGTCAAGATCAGGGATCGGAACGGGTTTTTCATACACTTGTTAAATCACGCTAGTTTAAACCCTATCCGACTATAGCTCTAACTAAGATTACTAAGGGTAGGTTTAGTCCTGGGGGAACATAATATGCAAAGCAACCGGCAGCCCTGCCCTTCTCCTGCCGCAAAAACAATTACTTTAATAATTACAAAACCGATTGAAACGGAATTAAGTTCCATCTATTGCCGGTTAATTGGGGAACGGAATTATATCTGTTTTTCGAACGATATTAAAAGCACTAACAGACGTCCGGATCGGTGCGCTCCGTACCGTGACCTTGGGTGCCGTCCGGCATTAGAAGAACGTTAGTAGTCTGTGATTGGCCGGACGGCACCCAAGGTCACGGTACGGAGCGCACCGATCCGGACGTCTGTTAGTGCTTTAACAGGGATTTCAAAACCGGTTTCGATCCCTGGTGTTGATGTTCCGTACCCACTGCAGGCCCGACTTGCCGGGCTCCAGCGTGGGAGGCACCAGCAGCGCCGGCAGACCGTCGCTCAGCACTGATAACACCTCTGGCGGGAAGCGAGACTCTTCTGGAAACATATATATACACCATCAGCCTAACATACAAAATCAAGTTAGTTTAGGAGCTCACTTTAGTCACTTTAGTGTTTTTTTTTTAATTTACATTTAAGGCTGCCACACACCGGATACGTCTGCAGCACGACGCGCTGCGTCTGCAGCACCGCGCAACAGTGGCCGTTCACACAGTATCGCAGACGCATGCAGCAGCGCGGTGTCAGTGTCAATAGAAAATCCCGTGTAATATAACCTTATACAACGTTTACGTCCGCCTTCGCGCGTGCGACGTTCCCGTTCCGGTGCCAAGCGCGCCAATTTGGTCACAAATATCACAAATATATAGGAAAATGAACTAAAATGCACGATATTTTTTACGCAACTGACATTTATTGATTCGTAACCATGGTAACCCATGTCAGTTTGTGTTGTGTTCGTGCCGTGCGTCTGCTGCACGCAGACGTGCTGCATTGCGTCTGCGTGCAGCAGATCTGTAATCCTGTCGCAGGCAGATGCAACGCAATGCGTATCCGGTGTGTGGCAGTCTTTATTGCACACAAGAAAATTACATACTACTCTACCTAAACAATTAGACACATGACAGGTATGCGGTTTGTACAATATTCGCCCTTATTCCCAGTACTAATCCCCATGGCCGGCCGTGACGCCATATTTGAAATGTGTCTAATTGTTTTGGTCGCGTAGTAATTACAAACATAAAGAACGACGACACAACAGGTACTACTTATTTCTAAAGAAATGTCTTCCAGTAGACTTAGTTCAACGTACTTTTTCGCAAATAACGCTTTATTATTATTGATTTATTATGGAAACTACAAAGGCGTCGCATCTTTCATTCTCTTTCTCAATAACTGAAGCTCTTGTCTAACTGGGTCCGTTCTTGTTGCTGTTTGTCTGTTTCATATAAATCCAGACAAAAGTTCATTGACTTCTTCCTTTTCTTGAAAGTTATTTAAAAAATGTAACACCACAATGTCTGGCAAGGTCACACGCTCACCCCGCCTTCTAATACGGTATGCCAAATTACGTATTTTAAGATAATTTCCTAGTTTTATCGTACCGTTTGAAAAAAAATGTGCACATTGTATGCAGGCGTCAATGATCTTTTGTCCGGATTAATATGAAACAAACCATAATAAGATTACGCAAAGGGACTCTTTCTTCAGCCTGTCAGAAAGCGGTGGTAATTAATGGGCATGTTGAGTATGGCCTTGGTTTGCTCTGACCAGCGGTGTGATGACTCACCTTTATACTGCGACACGACGGTAGCGAACAGTTCGAGCGCTTCAGACAGACACAGCCCGCTCGCCTTCATACACAGGCACAGCAGCTGCGCGTGGTGGCAGCGCAACGCGTACAGATCTGTAATACATCGTAATAATGGGCAAAACAAATAAATACCTACAATATTTTACAACAACATACTGTCACACCCGCGGCTGGCAGACCCTGCGAGTTTGTCCATCAAGGTATAATCCTCCCCTATAAAACCATAATGAAATTCCATTCTGACAATGCTAAAACTTACTACTCCCTTGGTATTTATTGGTATCATTGTAAGAAAACTAGTATCATTATAATTCCCGAGATATAACTATAGTTTAGGGCCGATTGTAGCTTGATGTTCAAGCCATAATCCTCCCCTCTCGTGTAGCCAAACGGTGGGGTCTTTCGACTTAGTTTATATCCAAAAAGTTAGTATCAGATTGCTATTAATTGCTCAGTAAAGAAAGAACACTGGTCGCATTGTAATTCCGAAGATATAGCTACAGGTTGGGGAGGATTATGGCTTGAAAATTTTAATTTTCCTCTTTTCTGCACAACGCTTTGTTCTTTCATTGCAAAATTAGTATCAACCTTTACTACTCATTGTTACTCTAAAACAACATAAGATTTTTTACGCTAAACATCGTAAAAGTACTTTAAAAATGCATGTAAACTTCTACATACAAATTTGTTTTGAGTCCCTATAATGCACGGTCCGATAATGCGCAGTCAGTAAATCTTCAAATGTTAATTCGTACTTTAAGAAGCAAAGATTCTTACCTAAACTGACGAGGACGGTAAGAAACTTGAGGATATTCCGCAGGCAGTTGATGATGGTCTCAGGTTCGGTGTTCTCGTTTGGCGCCGCGTGACACATGCTTTCTATTTCCTGTGAAACAATAGATATAGAAAATAGACGATCTATTAATTTCTAGAAAACATTTCAAACAAAACAAATAGTAATAAAAAATATCCCCATAAAACATTATGTACAGTCCAACCGCATGTGCTGGCTTCTCAAACAATATACAATTATTTTTATGTCTAAAAACCTGCAAGAAACATATACCAACGTAATTAGCAATTTATTTACAGGCGTAAAATTACCCCTCTGTAAGAGCGTGAAATAACATGCTATGGTTTGTTCCATATTAATCCGGACAAAAGGTCATTGACGTCTGCATACAATGCGCACATTTTCAAACGATACGATAAAACTATAGCAAATTATAATTAAAAAAAAAATAGCCTTTGTTACTCAAGGTGAATGTAGCTTTCTAATGGTGAAAGAATTTTTGACATCGGCATAGTAGTTTTTGAGTATATTCATTACAAACACACACACACAAAAATACAAATCTTTCCTCTTTATAATAATAGTATGACAAATTTCAAGAAAAGATAGAGTTCAATGAACTTTTGTCCGGATTTATACGAAACAGACCATAGTAAACTTATACGTATATTACCTTGAGGGATTCCTGCAGTGCGTTGCTGAAGTTCTGGTAAGTGAGCACCATGCCGCGCAGATTGTCATCGGCGCACAGGTCGTTGAGGAATGTGTACGCGTGAAGCAACTGCGTCTCGTCCCGCTCACTGGCGTCACAAACGGTTACATGGATACATCGTTGCGGAATCAACTATTTTGCATGTACAAGATATGAAGAATTTGTGATGATCTTCATATAATTTTCAAAACGAATAATGACACCAAAAGTGCTAGATTTTTACTCACGAAATGCGCTCGATATCGACAACGTAAATATGCATTTAGTATGGAGAAATTTTACTTGAGCTAACTGTCAATAGATGCCGTAGTTTCAATTCCATACAAAATCGCCACTAGGCTTTCGATATCGCGTTTATTTTGGTTACAAAACTCGCACTCCGCACTCTGGACACATAGTACAACCAATGCGTCTTAAATATCAGCGCCATTTCGATAGAATGTGAAATGAGATGTTACTGACTTTTGCCTACATCATTTTAAAAGTCTAAGGAGAAGAAATCTAGTAAGATAAGAATTCAGCACCAAAGTAAACAAAGTAGACATTCTTATTACAATAAATTCAGTCATTTAAATTTCATGTAAAATCCCTTTGTTTTTTGTAATAAATATATTCTACAATATTGTATTATATTTAAGGTTAAAGCAGACCGGATGCGTATCTGTATGATATATGACACATCGACGCGCACGTTACGCAAGCGGCGTGTCCTGTCTCATACAGTTCCATACATTACAACTCAGTGGTACGTGTACGTCTACATTACGCAAGCGGCGTGTCCTGTCTCATACAGTTCCATACATTACAACTCAGTGGTACGTGTACGTCTACATTACGCAAGCGGCGTGTCCTGTCTCATACAGTTCCATATTATTACAACTTAGTGATACGTGCACGTCTACGTTACGCAAGCGACGTGTCCTGTCTCATACATTTGCATATATTACAACTTAGTGGTACGTGCACATCTACGCATACGCATCCGGTCTGCTCCGGTCTTTACGCGTGAAAGCAGTAGGCTTACTACCTAGGAAGCAACAAGCTCGAGAAGCTGTCAAATGCGACATAGTGACATTAGAGCCATAATAGCTATGTCAATATGTCGCGTTTAACAGCTTCTCGAACATGTCGCTTCAAATATTGAATTGAACTACTTAGCTAGCCTACTGATGTATTGTGAGGCAATAACGGTATGGGGTGCTTACAGGACAGCCTTGTGGAAGGTCTTCAAGGTACAGTTGAGATAGCTATGCACGTCTGGCTGGCGCGTGGCAGCCGAGCCGCGAGTCGCGCCCGACAAACATAGCAGCAAGCGACACACCTCCACACCGCCGTAACCACCGTCCTGGAAACCATCGGTAACAGCTTATATATATCCCCACTGAGGGGCTCCAGACTGCCTTGAAATCTGGGTAAATAGGCCGACCAGCCCCCGTAACATGCAATGCTATGACAAAAGATTGTCGCACATTTAACTGTCAAAAAACCTGCCATATTGAAATATCCTCCAATAGGATAAGAGAATACGCAGGACAAAATCATGTTTGTCACGCGTGGACCGGGTATGTTAGTGCGGGATGGTCACAAACACAACCTTTGAATAACTTCGCAAGTTGTTTCCTTCGCTGTTAGTGTCAAATAAACATAAGCGGCATAAGCAGTCTTCTCTCTCTCTCTAATGGGAGAATGGGAAACAAGATGCGTCAGCCTTGCGGCTCTTGCGGCGGTCTTTTTCGCGGGCCTCAGCTGAGGCCCCGGTCATGGCAGATCGACGTGATTGTACATAAATAAGCTTCTATTAGTGAAATGTCAAAAACAATATTTTTATATGAAAAATTTAAGGAAATACTAACTTATGATGCACAGGTTCGATAAATCGTAAAATTGGTAAAAATTGCACCAACATAAGCTATACTAGAGTAATTTGAGAAATTTTATTTCCTACACAGTGAAAGATATTTGATATATTTTCAATACATTCAACATGCCTATTGACTGCCTTAGTTCGCAATGTCGTGGATATCTATATGTCATAAAACACTTTCAAGATTGCGATAAAATGAAATATTAAACATTCCTCACCTTTAAACTAATAAGATGTACGACAAAATCCTTAGTATCCACTGTTCTCATGAGAGCATATATTGCAGGTAAGTTTCCATAGCACACATTGACTAATACTGTCAGGCTCTTGTGACCGATGGTGCGGTGTTGGGGATCCCCCATTGGCTGCGTTATGAAGTCTGTTAGCTGTTTCATAAGACTAGTCAAGTATGATTCTTGCCAACTTATTTTTATGCTATAAGAGATATCCTGCAATTAGATATGATATGAATATGTATAAAATACTGAAATATTTTAACATTATTTTTGTCTGGTTAAATAAATAGGAGTTTACCTGCATTACAGATAATAACTTGATTTTCTTGTCATTTGATATTGAATCAGAAAGTAATCGAGACAAAATTGGTAGGAACCTGGAAAAAAGGTTACTTATTAACAAATGTCATAAAATTCTTAACATCACTAATGCATCTAATCTGCAAATTAACTGGACATCTTGTCATTTAATTTGAAATTATTTTATACAAACCATAATTTTACAAAACCATTTCTCAATGACAAAACTAATAAATACCAGAGATCAGCAGCAGCACTGTCCATGGCTGACCGCTCAAAACAGTTAGTTATTTAGAAAGACTCAAATCCCTCATTATGTAACCTTTCTCTTTATTATTTAAATCAATAACATTTATTATTTATCAAACTTAAATTTAAAGCTGTTTAATTTATATTTTTAATGTACAGAATTATTTATTAATCTAAATTTTACTGGATATTTTTACAGATGAGACGTGCTTGAAAAATGGTTCACAAACATCATAAAGAATATTGTGTAGTCAATAGCAGTCAATAGCAGTTTTACAGATTATTACTAAAAGCGTCTTTGTGCATGTTGGCAAAGGCCTCTAGGCCTACATTATTTTGCTTTCACAGCAACTCTAGTCCCGCTCTTGTTATATTCCAATTTAAATATAAACTTAGTACCAACTTGTAAGTGTGTGTCAAAGCGTGCCTGGCGCTGGGTTCTATGCAGGCTCGGGCCAACACCGCGATACCAGCCCAATGTGGCCCGCGCCCATCAGACATCACGCGCCACAGCGAGCTGAAGAACGCGCAAACCTCTGACCGCCCAGGAGAGAAGATTGACAGGTCACATGATGAAGCTATTAGCTAAAATATGAGAAAAACCGGTCAGAGAGTCAAGTAAAACCTTAGACACCTCTATGATACCAGCGAGAATAATGAGAAATAATCAACACGCAATAAATGCTCACCCCCAAGTACCGAGTCATTAAATTCACAGCTGTATCACTGTGTGTCGCCTCAAATTCACGAGCTGCATTCACAAAAGCCTTCAAATGGGCAAATTTTCCACTGTCGCCTGCGTTATTGTTCACTGATTCACAACCATCTACTTCCATAGTCGTAGCCATACGATACCAATGATTTCGCAAATTTGTATCCTTGTAGAAATGCTGAAATTGCCGATTCGTCGTCTAAAATGTCTACAAAAATATCTAAAAAGTCTAAAAATGCAATTTATACCGCTAGTAAAGTTTCAATTTCAACTGTTTTGTAACGTCAGGCAGCCATTTTGAATGTTTATGAAATACTTTTACGTGATTGGCTGTTTATTTGTCCATAGAGAGGAGTTATACTTTTCTTTCGTTTTATCTAGTGTAAACTGGTACCCTAAACATAAAATACTAAGAGATTAGGCTGTATGGATTGAGTTTCTTTGTTGGTAGCAGATATAAAAGAAACAAAGACCTATGCTCAGTGTTGCCACTACACCAAAATGCACTGTATTCAGCTTAAAATTTATTACATATTGAAAGCATATTATTACTATAAAAAACGGTGGTGATATTTTGACAGATGATCTGAAGCCCGGGAAATAAACTATTCAGTTGATCACAGGGAGGTGAGAAATATCATCCACCACTACATAGAAACATACATAGGTAGGAGGTAGGTAGGTTAGGTACTACATAAATGAAAAATTAAATCAAAGAAGCGGCTTCCTTCACACACCGTTCGCCAGATTTTGGAATTTATATATGGCAACACTCATGTGACAAAAAAAAACATTTTCATTTTGCGTTTTCGTGCCTCCGTTCGTTTGTTTTTTCAACAACATTCAAATTATTTCAAATTCGAACTATCTCTTCTATTGTAATTTATAGTAAATATCTTTATATAAAATGGGCGTTGATGTCGAGACTATTTCCCCTGGAAATGGTAAGCGCGTGATTCTAGGTTGCAGCAACATAACCTCTTTTTCGGCGTCGCTTACAACACGTCTTTCTTGGTTGCAGGATCTACGTACCCTAAAGCGGGACAAACTGTTGTCGTCCACTACACAGGAACTCTATCGAACGGTAAAAAGTTCGATTCATCTCGAGACCGAGGGCAACCCTTCAAATTTACTCTCGGCAAAGGCGACGTTATCAAAGGTTGGGACCAGGGTTTAGCTAAGGTGCGTACCTCTTTTAGACGTTTTTTCTCATTTGTAGTTATAACCTGATTTTACAGTACTTTGTGTCGATACCTATCTACCTGACAGCCTGTCAGGCTATTCAATCAAAGCTTTAGGCTGTGTTTTCACCAGAGATGGGCGAGGATGTATGTATTCCAAGGTATGCAATTTCAATGGTAACAATGGAATCCTCTATGCATTTTCACCCACCTGTGCCAGATTATCAATTAGTAAACATAAGTAATTGTCCAGCATGTGTAACAAGTCGAGAGTGATATGAAAACATCTCAAGTTACGTACTTTTATTAAGTTCATCAACCACTTATTTTTTGTTACAGATGTCAGTAGGCGAGCGAGCTAAGTTGACTTGTTCACCAGATTTTGCATATGGTCCGAGAGGCCACCCGGGTGTTATTCCACCTAACTCTACATTAATCTTTGATGTTGAACTATTGAGAGTTGAGTAAACTCAATGTCTGTACTTTATAGTATAATTTCATTTTTAATTTATTAATATAATGAAACAATTTTTAAAACAAAGAAGACTAAAGCTGTGTGTGGCATTGCTTACTTATTTATACATTCTAATTATATACTCAAGATTTTAAATGATTATTTTCACATTTTAAAGTAACAGACCTGTTCATAAACAGAGGCTTTTTTAAATGTTTGTGACAAGAAGGGAGCAAACTTATTTTATTTATAAAAAAATATTATTTACAAACTGCTCCCTGAACTTCCCTCGTATAAGATGCTTTACTAATGTTACAAATCTAAGATTATGAATTTACAAGTATTGTTTAATTTAAGGGCATCTAGCCTCACATTTTGCTTATCTTGAACTTATGATTAATACTAAAGTTTTTGTTTTTTATTTATAACAGCAAATAGAATCTCAATATAGATTCCCTACTTAACCATTCATGTACCTCTTTCTAGCTAAACTATAACTCACCTTGGGACCTTATAGTCTATAATAAATTGTGTTATGTTCTTTTATTTTATGTTGTTAAATAATAAAAGTTTTGAATAATAAATAACAACTTTTATTTTTATAATTATTTATCTTAATAACAACCTCCACCCTGTTTATAATCACAATAAAATGTTTTGGTTTCACAGCAGTCCAGCTAAAACTTCTTTGGAGATAACATGGACATGACAGGCTAGAAAAGAGATGGCACTAAAATTGTAAATAAATAAAATAATTGTAATACAGGTGCAGTGCAGGTTAAGGTGAATGGTCATGTGAACTGCAATTTTTGATATTTACTGTTGTTGACTCGACCTATGACCTAACATCTCAAGGGATAATAATTGACTCCCTTTTCTTGCCAACTCCTACTGAGAGTCTGAGAGGGGGTCATTTGTCTATGTAGCAGACTTCTAAGAGTCAATTTTGGGTATGTTAATGTGTTACATACCCAATAAAAGTTCTATCAGTTTCTGTGGATAGTTCATAGACATCTGCAAAATTATCTTTTTCAGTCAGTATATGACAAATTCTGAATTCAAAAAGTAGCTTAGCATGCTCTTCTGTATAGTAAATAAGTAACAAAGAAAAACTATGTTTGTCCCGGATAATAATTCATTAATGGTACAACAGTATTTTTAGTATAAGGAGTCCTACACAAAGCACAGGATTCCAATGCAGTGTAACAACAATTCATGCAGAAAATATGTCCACAATGCAAGACGCAGGGTTGTAGCATTTCTTCCAAGCATGCTACACATGACTTCCCACTGTCTACTTCATTGGAAAAATCTTTCATTTGATCTATATGCTTTTTAGCTTGATATAGACTCTGACCACAGGATATAAATGCATGTAACAATGTAACTATTCCTAGTAGCCGTAGATGAGCATAGTATGCTGCTGCCGCTGGCCTCACATGTACATAATCTATTCCAGTGACTGTTTTTCCTATTTGAACTGGTCCTCCATTGATGTAACTTAATGCTCGGTGAATACTTTCTATTTGTGGCACCATATTATTCATGGCTCTTAGTAGTATTAGGAATGTGTTCTGCGCTTCGGGCTTCAGTGAAGAACTCTGCTCGATGGACTTTTCGGCACTGCGAAGGAGTTTTCTTGTTAAATTCTCACCGAATGCTGATAGAAGTATGCTCAATAGGCGACTGCAGTAAGAAGGAAGTTTGTGGTATGTTTCGTCGACTTGCACTATCCCTGAATATTCTTCACCGAGCGTCTGAAGGTCCTTAAGCGTAGTGAAAGACTTGTAGAGAACGGAAGACAATGGTGCAGCTTTGGGTGCTAGATGTGAGGGCATTAGGCGAGCCAATGACTCTGCCAACTGTTTCTCGTAGAGGTCGTCTTTCTGCCATGCTCGAAGCACTTCAGCAGGTTGAGCTGCTGGCAAAGCCATTATAAAATAGGTTTGTTTCGGCTCGCAAATATCCCATATATTTGTTGTAAGAAAAATAACCTAAATTAATTTTATTCAAACAAAAGTAAAAAAAAGTCAAATCACTCACTATTTTTGACATACGGGCTATACACACACGTGAACACGTCTGCCTTGTATGTACGCCGAACAAAGCGAGACGCAGGTATGCGCTAGAGTGAGCGCGCTGATTTGTATCTCATTCTAACGCATAACTGCGTTTCGCTCTGTTCGGCAAACACGCACGGCACGCACGCATGTATTATAGGCCGTACCTATAAGAATCGGGAACTAGATGCAAGAGTACGCGCACGTAACGCCCTTATAAACATGCGGCACAGTATAAATATTATGTACTACGTACATTACAGTAGGGTAACTTCATTACAATCACGTCATGTGGCCCTTTGTTAATTAATTAAGGAGACTAATTAGTCCCTCAGTGACGCAAAAAACATTTCTTATTTTCATATCTAAACCATAAGTGACGCTAATTTGTAAGAATGATTGGCATTTGAACATGGTACACATGAAATGACGCTTGAGATTTTGGAAGCTGGAAAAATAAAAAACTAGCCAAATAAAGTTCAATTTGACTGTAATGTTGCACAGTGACGCAGCAATAAATAATATCTAGCACTCGAACAACATACGAAACACAAAGGATTTCATGAAATTCTTTTTTAAACATGATCCACACAGAATCCTGTGGATCAGTTTTCATTTGTCAATATTTCGACAAATATACCATTTGGAGACAGATTAAGTATACTAGCACCGTCACGTATGATACGTGACGGGACCCAACATTTGAAATCCACTCTCGTAACAACATATAATTAGAAAAAGCAGAAACAAGATTTCGAACCGTCATTTCGTGTGGCCCATGTTTGATACCGTCACATTAGCTGAATTTTGCCTTAATTAGGTTGTAAAGCTATTCATAGCAAAGAAAACTTCCGTCACTGAGGTTCTAGATTTATCTGAAACCAATCGGTGCAGTATTTACGATATAATTCGAAATAAAAATTTGTATGAAATCTTTAAGATAGGGTGACAACAATGTACGTAAAATTATGGATAGAAAGGCTTTCTTGATATAATAACTGTACTCAGTCAGTTAATTAGTTTTACAACTTTGTTTTTTATCAAATTTAGGGAAATACCGATTTATTTCTAGTTTTATAAAACAATTCTAATAGGAATTTTTAAAGGCCGACTAGAAAAATAAAAAAAACTCTGTGGTGGAAATTCCATTAAACTAATTTAGTAATAGAAATGGTTGAGAAATCGTCGCCCGCCCCCGTCGCAGGCCTTTTTTTTTTTTTGGTCAAGGCTTTTATATTTAAATAAAGATTTAAGTTTTACAATGAAAATAATAATAGAGCAGGTTATTATTTATTTTGGCAGCATTACTTTATCTGAAACCAAAACAACAGACTTTTTGTATTTCTATATATTTAACGTTTTTATGCCTGTCTATTACTAGTTTTTTTTAATATTTCTATTTTGATCAGTTGATCTAGCCAGAGAGGTGGGAGAAAGTCGCGCTTCAGTTGATCTTTGATCTATCTATGGTTTATTAGCTGAAATTATTATTTATTTTTTTGTGAATCATCCTGGCAACATTAACGTACGTAGCCATCAAAAAATAATATCTTCATATTCATATCAATTCCAGGCCAGAATAAACAAAAATCTAAAAAGTTATTGTTAGACACTATTTTTACAAAATATTAGTAAAGTTTGGATAATTTTATTTAAATACATTTATGTAAGTAAAACAAATTAATAGTAGTAATTTACTAAGTAGTTGTAGTAATTTACTTTCTAATAATTTGTTTTGGTCAGTTCTTTTTCAAAGGCGAGTATCAACCAAATATATAAAACAGTAGCAGTCTATGTTTTTATAAAATTAATCTAGTATCAAATATATAAAACAGTAGCAGTCTGTGTTTTTGTAAAATTAATCTAATTGTTTACTTGCATGCAGGTAGTGAAGTAGGTATATTTTACAACAATTTCCTTTTTAAAACAGGAAGTGGCGCCACACAGTGGCCAACATGCAGAACTAATCACATAGTGTTACCATTATAAATAAATATTATAAAGGGTGAACTCACACAAATGGATTTCTTAATACGTGGTAGAACTAGTTTTTGTGTTTATACTTTAGTATTTGATTTTAGTCGGCCGCACTAATTTATTTATTTATGAATTTAATTATTTAATTTATGAAATAACATGTCCGCAAAAGGATGACTTCGTTGTCACCCTAGCTCATTTCCATACAAATTTTAATTTCAAATTATATCGTAAATACTGCACCGATTGGTTTCAAATAAATCTAGAACCTCAGTGACGGAAGTTCTCTTTGCTATGAATAGCTTTACAACCTAATTAAGGCAAAATTCAGCTAATGTGACGGTATCAAACATGGGCCACACGAAATGACGGTTCGAAATCTTGTTTCTGCTTTTTCTAATTATATGTTGTTACGAGAGTGGATTTCAAATGTTGGGTCCCGTCACGTATCATACGTGACGGTGCTAGTATACTTAATCTGTCTCCAAATGGTATATTTGTCGAAATATTGACAAATGAAAACTGATCCACAGGATTCTGTGTGGATCATGTTTAAAAAAGAATTTCATGAAATCCTTTGTGTTTTGTATGTTGTTCGAGTGCTAGATATTATTTATTGCTGCGTCACTGTGCAACATTACAGTCAAATTGAACTTTATTTTGCTAGTTTTTTATTTTTCCAGCATCCAAAATCTCAAGCGTCATTTCATGTGTACCATGTTCAAATGCCAATCATTCTTACAAATTAGCGTCACTTATGGTTTAGATATGAAAATAAGAAATGTTTTTTGCGTCACTGAGGGACTACGAAGCTGAAATCCTGAAATTTATAAGGAACATGGGAAATGATTGTAATGTATAGAGGCCATAAAGGCATCGTCCCCCGAGTTCCCGGGCGTTGCTCAGCTGACTCACTCCCCGCCCCTCTCCCCTCGGAGGGCGCCCCTTGCCCCTCTCAGTCGCGGGCCGGGCCCTCCCTTGTGAGTGTGACGGTCAAGGGCGCGGCCCGATCGATTCTGCCTGCCTGCCTGCCTGTACATTACCATATAGGGTTGAACTTTGGAAGGAATAGATGATTCAAAAGATGGCAAGTTGGTGTGCTAGTGGTGCTAGCTCATAAATAATGTTTCCACCGAAGGACTCGAGACTCGAGACGACTCGAACCTATCTTCTGTATGTATTGAGCACCTTCTAGATTCTTATACGAACTTGCTGTGACAGACACACTACGGATAGACTGATACACGCAACGAAACCCTGAAAACAGTAATTTACTGTATCAGAACCACTAAATATTAAGAATACTTCTTTGAGTAATATTGTAAAAACAACGTCAACGTCAACTACATGAAATGGATCATATCCATTTTACTCCAAGGTGCGTGTTTTATTATGTATG